>WAAE01024528.1:0-46194 GCA_013400495.1 Nicator chloris
ACTGAGATAGTTTGGTATAGGGCTTTTTGTTCTCTTTGAGACTCTATTGTATGGAAGACAGCATAGAATTGTGTTTCCCTATCATGAAAAATAATTTCCTATTAAATAAGCTTAATAGAAAAAAGTAAACTTAGATAGAGACATAGAGAAAACAGGACATCTAAATTCATTTAAACTCCCCCTAATATAACTGAAGTTAGAGTTTTGATTCTCCTAGTAAATAATTATTCTGCAAAATAAAAGCAGCAATTACCTTTAAAGACAATGTAGTCCACAAGCACCAGTTTATTATGGTGGTCCAGCTCTTCAAAAAGCCCTGAGATTTTTCCTTTGGTTGTTTTGTTAATGTTTTGATTGATGAAAAGTTTTGCCTGTGTTAAGTTTTCAAAGTCCACTTTCAGGAATTCCATATCAAAGTACTGCTTAGATAAATTCAGGAAAGACTCCTTGAGTCTGAAGTCCTTTTGAATAAAAGAAAGAATACCTTGTACAAGGAGAAATTCTTCATTCGTTGTGATGTTAGCTATCAGTTGTTTAAACAACGCTGGTAGATGTTGGCGATCCACTCTGTCCTTCACAGCATGGAGGTTTAGCCCTTTTACAATTTGTCTGTATGTTTCTCCTTTGGCTGCCATCATATACACACTCATGAGAGCTGACACAGAAAGGGGAGAGATGATTACATTGTTATCATGTGTCATTGCAATTTTTCTGTAAAGGTTAAATCCAAAATTTGCAGTCTTTTCAGTGAAGTTGTGAAGAGTGAAGTCTTCAAAACCTTGGTCTTCAAGACCTTGGTCTTCAAAAGGCTTAGAGCTATTTCTGTGATGATACCACTCTTTGGAAATACTGATGTTGTTTCTTTCCAAGAAATTACCCTCTTTTTCCTCCTTTGGAAACTTAAGTTTGATATCAGCCTTGATGAATTCAAAATATATTTCACTTAAGAGAAGTATGTAGATTCCTGTTTTCATGTTGACATCCAATAATGAGCTCTTTAGAGCTTTTTTCCCCCTAGATAAAAAGAAAGGCAACAAAATGACTTTTTAGTTTGTTCTTCCATTCACAATGCAAAAGGTCATAGATGTAGTGAAGTGGTCTTTCTGCATCTTCAGGGTATATGCTCCAAACCTGGCCAACAAAATGTTCAGAGAAGACTAGGCAGATCTTACAGGGCACCTCAAACAAACCTTAGCATCAGACATTGTCTAAATTTGCAAACGAAATGCACTTTGCAAGCATGAAGTGCAAATAGGATTATCATCCATCTTTCCATTAAAGCAATATATGAATTCTCTCCCATACAGCAGTGTTGAATTGCACCTTATGGAAAAATTTTGAATGGCCACAATCTTTGGAGATGCATTTTCCCATTTTAAATTAAACAGTATGTTCAAGACCACCAAACCTGCACAGATTCCTTTTGTATAGCAGTGGACAAAGGGATAAGTGAGATTAAAAGATGGATTATATGGCCCATCATTAAAGTAGTAAGAGATTCAACAGTCTAGAATCACATGACAATTGTTAACTACTCCTTTTAAGTTAAGGATCTGTAACAGCAAATTACGATCATTGTATAATTTGTGATTTGGCATATGGGAAAACTGGTTTTATCCGATTTATTCAGAGTTCAGCTGAATTTCACAGTTGGCTGACTCAGGCTGTGGGAGTTAGTCCTGAAAAGGTATGTTGATGTGAGTACTGAGACATTTGGGTGCCAAGTCACGAGGTGCTTTTGGCAGTCAGGTGGTGTGCTATTTTCTTTTGAGATAATAGGTCACGTTCTGTACTTGCTGCAACACAGATGGGCTGTCATGACTTAATCGGGAGGCAGTGAATTCGATGAATATTATGCCTGCTCTCGAGTGTGTGGCAGACAGAGAACAGAGCAAAATATGCAGCAAATATGTTGTGAATATTTTTTCTTTATTTTTCTTTCCCATTAACCCTTTATTTATTTTTAATGAGATTCCCAGTGTCTGGATTTTCAGGACTGGAGTAGGGAAGGGGATGACTTGACTTCAGCTCCTGCCTTGCTGGTCAAGCGGTGCATGTGACTTCTGGGGTGCTGGGATACTCACTGTCCCCTGGCAGGCTGAAGCAGTGCAGTTCAGAGCTAATGCAGTAACTGCTGATAATTCCTTCTGCCTGTGTAGTGACCCACTTCTGTGGGAAGTAACACAGGCACAGAGATCCCGTTCCTGCCGCAATGCTGTACCTGCCCTGGCAGCAAAGAAAGTTCTTTCCTCTGGGAGTCATCCCTACTTTGAAGAAGCATCCTTGGACACTGCGGAGTCAGCTTTAGTGAAGAGGCAGGGATTGTAAAATTTTGCTTTTGATCATATTCAATCACAGGGAAAGGATTTTCTGCAGCAGCAGTTCCTCCCTCTAGAAGAGCATCAGGCCTAACTGCTCACCAGGCATTGCACAGTGCAAGCCCTTCCTCATCTTTTCTAGGCAGGGTGCAATTCCTGCACAACATCTGGCAGTGTTGCATCTGGCAGACGTCATTGCTGCGTCTCTTTCTGGGAGGTCAGGGACAGTACTTGGCTCAAGTGGCCACCAGCTTCCCCCAGATGTGAGGGACTGACTGGGCAAAGTGCTGAGCTGCCTTCCCAACACACATAGGTTGTGGATGGAAAGGGCAGGACAAACACAGAAGCTCTTGTTTACAGGTTTATCCCAAACTATTCAACACTCAGGATTCCTGAATCCTCAGGCAAACCCATAGACAAGTGCTGCTGATTTGGGAATAAGATGGGAATAAGAACCTTGCAGTTGCACTAAATAATCATTGCAAATCTGAGGTTGCAAACATTGAAAGTTAACATTACAGCAGCTGTATGATTCACCTTCACTGAAATAGAGCATGTCCTCTAGAACTAGGACAAACAGTTGTGGGAACAATAAAGTAGAATTTATGTACATTATAGACTTGTATTTTTAGACCTGAGTGAAGCTTATTGCTAATTTTAGACAACTCCCTTTATTCGTAGAGCAGACACATTAATAAATTAACACACACTAATACATGTGTAAATGTGTGTTAGAGCAAAGTGAACATAATTTCCATTTTAAGAAATATTTGTTTCTAGTAATATCAATATCAAAGAAAGAAGCTTCTTGTGCAAATGCCTTTTTCTTCTGAAGGCATTAGAGCAAGAGAAAAATCCATTAGAAGCTGATTAAGGTCTACAACCATTTAAAACATCACATCTAGAGAATCATTGATAAATATATAAAATTGCATTATATGTATATATAAAATATAATAATCTTTCCTTTACAATCTAAATGCTTCATATAAATCTTATCTTACCTATTAGGTAGCTCTTCTGTTACTTTTCTCAATCAGTTATGTTTAAAAATGAGATGAAGATGTCTGTCCCGTTTAGAAGTTTTTGAACAAATATTTCCTCTTCCAAAGACTCATAATCTGGTTTTGTCTGTTATAAATTAACTGCTTTATAAACACTGAATACGTGTTTCCTATAAATGACAAAACAAGGGAAGGTTATATTCCAGTAAATATGTTCTGACTTTCATGAGAAACAGGAGAACAATAAATTCTTTGCATTTAGCCCTTCAGCACCCTATCAGGATGTAGCCCCCACATCCAATAGCCCACGAGAATTATTTTTCAGGCAGGCTCTGAGCTACTCAGTGGTGGAAAATGTATCCAATCCTGCTTAAATTATCCCCTTACATAAAAGTTAATACTCAGCAGGGCAGGGGGAGCACTAATAAGGGAGGGAGGGAGAAGGTACAGAACATTTCTTAGGGTGTTACCAGCTCCCTTGCCCTGCAATTTGGCCACGCTTTGAGGGAAGAGGCCAGGACTCCACTCCCTCTTTGAAGAGTGTGCCAGGTATTCACTGACATATGTCTGCCAGCATCAACTGTCTGATAACCACTGAGGGATGTTTCTCTCATAAAATACAAAGTGCGCCAAGCTGATATTCCTGAAAAAGTTACACAGAGCTATGGGAGGCATTAATACAGTTTCTGAATTTTCAGTTGGTCTTGCTTGAACAGATTTGAAGGCTGGCTTTGGGTCTTGAGCTTTATTAGTTGGGGAAGGCATTCCCTGTGATTGAATATGATCATTCTTTAAGACAGATGGTTCATTCAACAATTTCTATAGCATGGGATGGCCTAAACTCTTCACTATTTTTTGATTGTTGGCCTAATTCCAGATAAAACATAAACATGGAATTCCCTCTCTTCCCCTCATGCTCCTAAATTATTTTCAAAAATACTCCCAAATTAAATAGAACACTTAATTTTGATTTGGATTGTAAAAGAAAAATAATTTGGCTTTAAAATGTGAGATAGGGGTACTAGTCTCTAATTCTCCACTGAACTGAAAAAAATAAATATCATATGCAGTCTAAGTGGATGTATTGGACATTTTAGAAAGCCCAAAAAGAATTGGGGCATCCAGGACTCAATTTAAAAAAGCCTTTTGTTTGTTGCTGATGAGTATTGCTTCTATAAGAGTGTTTTCTTACAAAATGCAAGATTTGATTATTTGCCTCCATTGCCTAATCAGATTTGTATCCTTGATGAAAGGACACCATACTGCAGGGCAGTTGTGGGGTTTATGCTCTTAAGAAGTTCAACAGAGGGGTCACAGGCTCTAGCTTCCTAAATTCTTCTTGGTTTAAATTAATTTAGAATATTCTTCCTTATAGAAGCAATCCCAGTCATAACAGGCTCCCAGTGTAGGCATTGCATTAAAGGGCATAGGAAAATAAGATGGGCTTATGAACTGAAGGCCCTGCTCTAACATCAGGCAGTCTAGCCCCTAAACATGAAAAGCTCCACTGTGGATTCCCCAGTGACTTCAGAACTTCTGTTCTCTGTCCATGTGACTGGACTTTTTTTTTCTCCCCTGCTTCCTAGTCTATATGCATTTGTGGTTAATTCAGTTGGATTTGAAATTCAAATGTCTTCTCATTGCATGGAAGAAATTTGCATCTGATATGGTTGAACAAAGCTGCATTACTGTGGTGTGCCTCTGAATCTGTGTGTCGTCTGGAGACTGTGGTACTCTGGTTGTGGCCCAAAAGAAAATGCAAGGAAAACCTGACAGACACAGAGCTTTTGTGCTCAGCAAAGTCAGCAGTTATTTGCAATGACAGTAGTACACAAGGCTCTTCCTCCTCACACCAGGACACTGACACATGTGGTCACTGCTGGAAGCTGAGTTAAGACACTCAATATTGATGCCTAATATTCCAAAGATTAAGATTGTTTATAGATGGTACTGAAAAGAGGGATTTGTAGAAATCTTAAAGTCTTTGAACCTCTAGGCTAAATCTTTGCTGGACCACAAAGCCCACATCAATCTTGTTTTACCCAGAGGAGAAAGGAGGCTGTTATGAGATGTATTGGCTGTGTACAGAGATCTGAGAAAATTCTCTTCCTCTCTAGTTACTCACAAAGCCATTGCTAGTTTTTTATGCCAGGTAACACCTTGCTGAGCATATCCACCATACACTATTGCGAGTAACGTATTCCTCCCACCAACTCCTATTTATATTGTCAGTTGCCCTTTGGATTCAACAGAGCTTTCTGAGCAGTTAAACTCCACACAACATATGGGTAGCACTCTGCCAAACTATACACGTTCACAGAGTGATTTACGGGGAGAGGATTGCCAGTGTGTGACTCTGAGAATTGCACTTTCCCACATTTTAGGACAAAACCATTTCTGAAACCAGAACAAGCAAGGCCAATACAAGTGCATTGCTGCCCAGTTGTGTCTCTGCTGGGAGCTTGTGCCAGTGCTGGGGCTGGGCAGCAGTTGAGCTAAAGACTGTTCTCTAATAGACAACTGTTTTTGGATGCATATGCAACTCTGAAAAACTTGGCAGTGATGATGTAGTCCAGGTGCTCACCAATCTGTTTGGCAAAGCCCTGTGACTCTTGAGTACCTGGGAGTAGATACTGCAGAGGCAGATTCAGCTGCTTGTTCCAAACAGTCAGAGAGTTTCTGTAGTAAGATAGAATTCTTCCTTCTGGAGTTCTTGTGGGGCTAGCAACACCTCTAATTCAGTGGCTGCTTTTCCTCTTACTTAATTTTCTCAGTCACTTTTAGGAAACCTTCTGTGACCATGAAATCATCCTAATATTTGGGGTTTGGGGGCTTAGGTTCCCTGTGCTGACTATGATTCCTCCCAGTTATGATCACCTTGGAATGGCAATAGTGCTTGCCTAGGTATTGCCTCTGTTCCACATGCCATGACCTATTTTAGCAGTCTGTAAGTTGACCACAGCTGAGATTCAGAGTGGGCTATGAGATATGGTAGGCATGATTGCACTACTGAGAGCAGGTTCCAGGAAGGAGACAGGTGGTTTAATTAATTGTATCTGTACCAGCTTCCCAGTGAGAGATTTTTTGGAACTGAGTTTCTTGCCTTGCTCAAAAAAGGCAGTAACTAAACAGATACACTTCACTCAAGGCCCTGCAAATTTCTGTCCCCTGCTAGTGGCTACCCATTTGGTTTCTCAAGGGCAGACACAGGGTATTTACAACTGTCTTGAAGGATCTAGGTGAGATCAGTCAGAAATACTGATCATACTGGAGACTGATAAAACTTAAAAAGTGTCAATTCAGGAAAATATTTAGGCTGAATGTGATCTAACCTCTTCCACGTTTCTTACACAAAACAAAATACCAGGAATAGTGCAGGGGATGATTTGCAGGGATCTGTGGTTCTTCTGAAGTCTCACTGTGAAATTACTCATAACACATAAACTAACATGGTCCAACAGTTATAAAACAGCTCTACATACAGTCTCCTGAACATACTTCAGTTTGTCAGCAAGCTGATTCATCCAGGTGACTGCTGCTTCTCCCACTCCAAGAACGCACAGTGTAATTGAAATCGTCAGGATGCAGCTGTGGCTCCAGGCCTACACTGTTTAAAAGCTTGACCCCTTTTGTACAACTATGGCACTGTCCATGTGACAGGATTCCTGCAGTGAAAGCCTCTTTGGAAGGTACCTGTTCCTGCATGCCACCTGCAGTGGGATGGGTGTACTCCTGTACAAGGTGGACAAAGCAGTAAAGCTGTAGTAGCTCATAAATAGGGCTGAAGTATCTCCATTGTGCTTTCAACTTCACAGTCAAGTGCAGTCCAGCTGTCCTTGAACACACAAATGAAAGTATAATTGGCTGTTAATAACACATCTTACCGTGGAATCTTTTATAGGAAATGCAAAAATTATGAAACACTGTAACAACATGTCCAGAGAAGTAGTATCAATTTTCAGTGAGAGGTAAAACAATCATCCATGATGTATGATGGAAGTAGCACAAACCCTGTTTTTTTCCAGGGGATGGAGAAAATGATATCTCCATTTTAGCTTTTAAAGTTCCTAGCCTTGTTTCCTGTGATTTTCTGACTTGAAGCAATGAAAAATTTTAATTCACAATTATTTATTTATCCTCCATTTTTACCTTCAAGTATTGAAGAGCTCTAGAAGGGGCTGACTGGTGTTTGCTGAGTCCCCATGGAGCCAGCAGGTGTCATCACAACTTTTAGTTCTCAGATGGGAAGAAGGATAATTTTGTGTGTTTGGACAGCTGCCCTTCTCTGTGCCTTGCTAAGTTTGTGTCATGAGACAGGACTTGAGCAGGCAGGAGACACATACTTAAAAAAATGGCACTGGTAGATATTTCTGTTCTCCAGGGAGGGCATCTCAAAGTATCTCCAGTACATGTGAAATGCAAGTGCATTTCTATTTTAAGTTCCTGGGAAATTTTCAACTCAAAAGACAGGAATTACAAAGTGTGTAAGAGATTGGTATGTCTAAGGGGAAAAAACCTTTTTGTTGCACCTTCAGAATGGCAGAAAATTTTACAATCAATAACTTCTGATGACCTGAACTTGAAAAATCATCTATTTGCCCACTATTTCTTAACCGAATTCCATATTTACATGCACTGCACATGCATCTCCTTACTGCTGTGATAATCAAAGTTCCTGGGACTTGCCGTGTTTGACTGTCTGGCCTGAAGCAATTGCCTGATGTCATGAAGAAATCTGTGCACTTTGGCCTCTGTAGCAGACATGCAAAAGGTGCCCTCTGGCACTTGTGAAATGTGCTGAGGGTTACTAAGTACCAAATGAGTGCAGGTTAGTGCTACCTGCATTGTCCAGAGTGGCTGGCAAAGAGCTCTGCATTGTGGGGTTGGGTACTTGTGTTTCTTAGGGGTTTTTCCATTTGAACAGAAATATCAATGCAGTAACCTGCTGCAGGCCTGGCACTGAGCGTGCTCTTCCTGTTGGAGGATGTATGGATTGCATATTCAAAAGCAACACTTCTTCCTCAAGGAAGTTTGTACCTACCTGGCTGTGGTCTCATGGAGTATTTAAGCAGGAATTAGTTTTCATACAGGACTTGGTATCTTTGTTTAAGTTGCTCCAGCACTTTCAAGTACCTGTTCTTCCATGAGACATGTCTGTGCCTCCCTGGTTCTACTCATTTCTACGTGCTGGTCTGTGGCCAGGTCCTTCCTGAGGTTTTTAAAGACAGTATCTGTGTTGTGATCTACGTATCTATGTTTTGAAGACAGTATCTACGTGTCCATTGTTTCTTTCTCATAAGGAAAACTATTTAGACAGTGAAATAATTAAGTGGACAGCAACCTCTGTCTACAAGCTGTATAGGTACTCAAATATGGCTTTTTTTATGTTTCAGAAGAATACTGCATTTAATATGTGGGCAATGCCCGATGTGAGGTGTTAATTTTTCACTTCCTTGATTTAGGCGCTAATGTCACTTAGCAACCTTACTCATCTTGGAAATGGAACTTCTTACGGATGCACATACATTGCTAGTGAGAGTATAATTTGTATTGGAAAAAAATTTGGCAAGTGGAGCAAATGCATGAACCACTTGCAGTCCTAATGGCAACCAGGTGCTAAGTTTAAAGCTCGTTTGAGAGGTTTCTTTTAGGCCACTACAGAACTGCTCTTCCCAGTTGCTGATATTTTCTGGTTAAAATGCCATCTAACTCCGAACTTTGAGTCAGTAAGTTTCAGTTTGGGTTTTTTGAGATTTAGGCTGTATTTTTTTTATCTCGTTCTTCTCACCTTCTCTCAATTGCATTTTATATTTTGAAAGTATTCTTTTTTGCATCCACCGTTACAAAATGATAAAGGTCTGAAACATACCAAATTCATGAAGCTAAATGACCTGATCCAGGGCAGACACTTTTACAGCCTGTACTGTGGGAGGAAATGGTGAGCTCATCTTTGCCAGACATCAGATAATCCACACTAGAGAAGTTATGGAAACCAGGTTTCACTGAATCTGCAGGCCAGATAACACTTCGTATGTAGGAAAAAAGTGCAAATACGTTTGCTTTCAGATACCTATTTTTATGCCAATAGATTAATCCCATCAACGTGTCAGAGGTAGATAAAAATTTAATATTCACTTCCAGGATAAAAAAGAATGGTGAGATATGTTCATGATTAACAGTTTTTATATAAGTATCCATTCCTATAGGTTGATAGGACATCTGGAAGGAGAAGAAAAGGATGACAATCAAGGTTGCAGAAAGCTGAGACTTTATTGAACAGAGCTCAGAAAAAGTAACCTTGTAGGCACTCAAAACCTGGCCCAAGATTCCATCAATCCATGAAACATAACTGGCCATTCGAGGTCTGTTTCTTGGCTAGTAACAGCACGTTCCCACGTGGTTGGCATGGACAATGCAGTCTCTCAGTGAACTCTCTGGGTCACTTGGAGTAGCAAGTTGTGTTCCCACAGGATGTGGACCATGGCTCAGCTCAAAGCACCTCCACTGTCAGGAGCCCGGAGGCGATTCAACTGAAGGTTAGTCTTGCTTTTCTGTGATACAGTCATAACTACAATATCAGCACTGTTCTCTATGCCTTTTCTTGGAAAGATTCCTAGCCTCCTACAGTCTGGATTTTGTGCCAAACTGAAGCATTTAAAAGCCTATAATACACTGTATTATATATTTCTTTAAAGAAAGTGGTATCTCCAGTGTGGGAGCAGTCTTACTTCAGACACTTCCTGGGGCTGTGGCCAGATCAGAATAAGTGACTGAACACTTCCAAGACATCCTTCTTACCTCCCAGAAGGCCTCATCTAGCATTTTTACTTGTTCCTTCTTAGGCATTTTTGATTGAAAGCACCTATTTTGCTCCCTGTATAATGAAACAATTTTTGGATCCCACTAAAGTCGCTCTATAGTAAATGATAGTAACCTTGGTCAGCATGTGATTACAGAATGAATGCAAGATTTCTGCATCATATAATTTGCTTTTGATGGAGGTATTCATTTTTCTTTTTGGCATTGTAATGAGCATGGAAGGATTTGCATTGACAGGAGGTTTAAATTACACACCACCACCCATTCTTCTTCAGTGAGCAGTGGTGTCTTCAAGTTCCAGTCACTGTCCTTCTAAAGGACAGCCAGTCCTGTGGTCAGACTTCTTGTCAGCCAACATTACTGTTCAGTAGAAGATAAGCGTAGGATGAATATGATATTTCAGCTACATTTTATTGAGCAAGTGGCTATATTTAACAAGACTTTGCTCTCTCTGACCAAAAAGCAAACAAGTGCTCTTGTGAACACACAGTGCAGTAATAGCAAAGAATTGAGGACTCTATCAAGAGAATGTAAGAGAACAGACTTTTTAACATCATGGTTCATACATGTGCCACCCAAACCTGTATGTTCCACTTGACTGTCGTTATCTTACACCTTGGGCACAAGGTAGCCATGGTAGGCCTTGGATGATCTAAGCCTGGACGCAAAGATGCTCCCATTCTAAAGGAAGAACATTGTCATTGCACCTACTTTGATGCTTGTGGGAGCTCAGACCCAATGATAACCCACCCTACCTGTACTCCATATAGGTTGGTCTGGCAAACATCTTGGCTTTTAACCTGCTGCAGACATCCTGTCTCAACTCCTCCTTAGACTTGTGTGCGAGTAACCTGGATGGTGTGTGACAATGTGCTCAGATGCTCAGCCTCTTGCTACTGTGTACCAGATCAAATTGCTCCTCCCAGGTAATGTGTAACATGATGGGCTGCAGCAGATCAGGAGCATGAAACAGAACATCAAAAATAGAGACCTGATGTTCTTCATATGAAAAAGAAATGTATAAGATACAGACAGTGCCAATTAAGGGGAGGAAAAATAGCAGTGCTTTCTGTGTGGATGTTTTATTGTTATAGCAGTAAATTTTAACTGACATAGGGCTGTTTACCTGAGGAAATAATGCAGTGGAACTGTCATGGGAAAGTGTTACTATCCTAAATCCTTGTGTGAACTTTTGTTCTAGCAAAAGTGACTTCTTGGGTGAGCTTAAACTCTTCAGCAGATGACAAATAAAAAGAGATTTCTTATGTCAGAAGTTTCTGCACAGAAAATTTTCAATCAAGAGCTATATTATTTTAAACCAATCCTTTAGATCATAGCAGAAACTTGGTTTTATATGTAGTGTAATGGAAGATGGAATGATTCAGCACATCACTGAATATGATTTTGGGAAATTGATTTAATTCCTTCTGCCTTTTTGACCAAAATTCAACATGTGAAGCCTTGCAAAAGTCACAGCTTCCACTGCTAGCTAGCACCACAGGATTAGGTCTGTTGTCCCCCCGTGGCTGTGTGACTCCCATACTTAGCTGACCTACACAGCAGCTCTTCCTCTTGGCATGCCCAGACCTGCAATGGCGTTTGAGCTCTCACAGAGCTGAGCCAGGGGAGACTCCCTGTAGGAGGAATTACACCAGTACAGCTGTGCCTGTAGCAGTACAGCTGATGCTGCTCAGGGGAAGTGGCATAAACAGTCTCTGCACCACACAGTGGTATAATGACAGAACTCCATTACTCACCTGAGCAATGGTGTTTGCTCAGGCAAGGACCACTTTAGTAATTAATATTGCAGATGCTGCAGTTTATGTTGGTAACAGTGTGTCTACTTCAAGTAGATGTGATAGATTCAGCTGCTGAGGGCAGTCCACAGCATGATACTGAAAGCCTGCAAGCAAACAAGCTCGAACAGATGAGGTTGCAAAAGCAAAAGTTGAAGCCAGGCTAGAAATTTTGTCCTAAGCACACATGAAATGCAAATGCCTCATCTTTTTTCAGTTCTGCTGAAAAGAAAAATGAGCTGTGCAATGGAGTCTTTGCCCAGAGTTTTATCTCCTAGTTTAAAATCAAGCAATAGGGAGTCGGGGTGGAAGAACAATGCAAAGTCAGCATGCTCACTGCAAAGCAAACATGAGCGTTATCTTAAATTTGCCCTGAGAGAGCAAAAAACAAAAGTATAAGCTAGCAAAGCATTTTTCTCACAGAATCTCCTCTGTGCACTGAGGGCCTTAGCCATCACCTCCTTTAGAGTAATTTGGTTTAATTATACTAACAGTGGTTAACACTTTGATGTCCCCAAACCACACGGTAAAGATCAGTGTGTGTCAGTGGGTGCAAGGGTATCTGTGTGTGGGTGCATCTGCAGGAAAGGAATAGGAGACTGAGCCTGAGTGCCAGGACTTAAGCAAACAGATGCAGACCTGGGAGGACCTGGGCTGTGTCTCCTGGTCCATTAGCCAGGAATGGACAGGAATGGTGCTTAGGAGTGGTGGCAAATTGCAGTCACTCTGAGAGCAGATCTTGGGAAGGAATCTGAGAAGACAGCATGCCTTGCTGGGGCACAGCCCACCTAGGGAGCCCTGCTGACATGTCAAGCAGCTCCAGAACTGCTCAGTGATGTGGAGAAACAGCCAGGAGGGAGCAGAGTCCTAAACCCCACCATTACTTTTTTCAAAAGTGATGCATTTGAGCTGGGGAGAAATCTGTATTATACTGTGCTGTCATCACAGTCTCCCAGTAATCTTAAAAATGTCCAGATTTTGTGCTATCTTGATGTGTGTCTTTGTTCACTTCCCCAACTGCATGAGGTGTGAGACTCATCTCTTCTTGATGCACTTTGGGAGCCGTGGAGATATGGCCTGTGTTGGTAAGCATGACCTGCATTGGTTGCAATATGATATACATGCTGGGCAGAGCTAAGCTGAAACAAAATGCACTGGCTGTCTTCAAGTGTCAATTCTTGATTCTTCAGTGATAAGGTGATCTCAGCTGTCATATACTAAAAATTGTGGGTTTGCTTGTGTCACGTTAAGGGGGACATTTGGAAATTGGTGTTTTTTTCTGCAGGGTAGATCATGCCAACAACTATGGCAGCAAAAACACACTCCTGACTTCAGACTTCCAGCTTCATGGAAATCTTTCCTTTCCCCTCATGCCCCTGTCTGTGCTACCCAAGGAAGCACAGCACACTCGGGGACACCCAGCAGATGACACTGGGGTTCTGTATCGTGGTCAGTGGCTCTCTGCCTGGCAGTGAGGCTGAGAGCTACAACCCCAAGGCTCCTTTCACCTGAACTCCTGTTTATTATCAGCCCCCACTGTAGGGATTCCCCCATTTTCTCTGCCCAAGTGGCCTCACCCGTGGCCAGGCTGAGCCCCAGCACTGCCAATTCTGGTGGCCATGGCAGAAGCAGAGCGAGATGACTTCCTGTTCTAACCAAAGAGGCTGGGCTTTTCTGCAGCCACCAGCTTAAACACACCCTTGAACTTTGCATTTATATTTTACTAAAGCCTAGAACCATTAGGAAGTTTTTCTTCAGTGACCAAAGGATGCAAAGTTGACAAAGAAACATGCACACAAAATGTGCCTGTTTGGGAAGACTGCTGAGTTAGGCAGGTTTTCTTGGCTGATGCCTCTGGGCTCTGTGGGATGGCATCACCCTCAGTGGCCAGCACGACAGGCTGAGCTCACTTCCACTGCAGAGCCACTCCAGTAGTGTGTCTTTTCCCCATGGCTGTATAAAGGACTCAGGATATATTTTGAGAATATTGAAAATTAAATCCCCCAATTAATAAAATAAATAAAATAAAATAAAATAAAAATATAATAAAATAAAATAAATCCCCCAAGCTTTTGTTAAAGTTTTATATGTTATACAATTATTGAGTCATGCTAGACTTTTAACTGTGGCCAAACATGTTAAATTGATTAAACAGTGATTTCCTGTGCTTTGAAGCCAGCTATTTCAACACAGCAGGTAGTCTGATAATCTCTCAGCTGCACCGTTTACCAGGCAAATAGCTTCTCTGTGTAAACTAACATAGCCAACCCAGGGATATAAAATAGTGGATAGAACTAGATCAAGCTGTAATATAAGTGCTTCAAATTATACCCAGATAGCCTAGGGAGGGCTGACAAACAAAACCAGATTCTCATGCNTAAAATAAAATAAAATAAAAATATAATAAAATAAAATAAATCCCCCAAGCTTTTGTTAAAGTTTTATATGTTATACAATTATTGAGTCATGCTAGACTTTTAACTGTGGCCAAACATGTTAAATTGATTAAACAGTGATTTCCTGTGCTTTGAAGCCAGCTATTTCAACACAGCAGGTAGTCTGATAATCTCTCAGCTGCACCGTTTACCAGGCAAATAGCTTCTCTGTGTAAACTAACATAGCCAACCCAGGGATATAAAATAGTGGATAGAACTAGATCAAGCTGTAATATAAGTGCTTCAAATTATACCCAGATAGCCTAGGGAGGGCTGACAAACAAAACCAGATTCTCATGCTTGTCTCCTACAACCAATAACCTGCACAACCACATTCACATGTGGCCTGCAACACGGAGTCCTAAAAAATGCTGTTTTTTTCAATGCCCCAACACCAACACTGGATGTTTCAGCATTGGTTCTGGTCAGAGGCTGGGAACTCTGACAATATGTGAATAAACACACAGGTTTTGCCACAGCAACTTCTGTGTTGCTGTCACAGGACTGACAGTCATTTACAGCTGTGAAGATTTGTTTTAAAATAGTTTTTCCATGTAACCATGAAGAAAGCAACCTACTAGAGTTTTCAGCTGTGATTTCATCTCTTCTCAGTGAGCTGCTCTCCTTTGTCAATGAGTAGAGGCATGCTTATGCCTTCCACTAATCTATAGCTGACTGGCTTAGTTCCTGAAGATAAGACAGAATAAATAATGATGACATCTTATTTCTTGTAGCTATCTAGGGGGAAAAAGGTGCTTTTGATCAAGTTGCTAAACATCTAGTGACTGAATAACATGGTGTCAGTATAACAGATAAGATAAGGAGGCACAGAAAAAGAAGTCCTACTGATGCCTGTTGTACTGCTTTCTTCAGTTTCTGGACTAATTAAAAAAAAAAAAAAAAGGTGTGAAATTCTGTCTGTGGGACAGACCTCCTCAAGAGAGCTTTGTGCCTGTTAGCCCCAGAGCAGTCACCCTGAAGGTCCTTGGGCTGTGGATCACTGCCTCCTGCCTGGGGGTGTCCCCTTGCCCATCTGTGATGTGGCCTCTTGCCAGCCTTCCTCAGGCTCTTGCTGCCCAGCTCTGAGGAAGAGCTGAATGTCCTGTGGCCAACACAGAGCAGCAGGCTTGGTGGGAGGGCAGGCCAGGAGAGGGTCTTTGGGGAGAACCAGGACTGCCACCCAGGGCTGGCTCCTTGCCTCCGATTCTTCTTCCTCCTGTTGCCCCAACTTTTGCCTTTTGTCCAACATTGATCCACAAGGTTTGAAGCACTTGGCAGAGCTCACTGGTTGACTTCATAGGGGTGTTTTGGGGGAGAGGTTTTCCTTCCAAGACGTCAGTTCTGCATCTACCATCAACCTAAGGAAAGGGATGGCCACATCCTTGTCAGGATGAGTACATGGAGCATATGTAACCTCTGTGCTCCGGGGCCTGCTCGGGATCACTGTTACACATTTCCTCAGCTGTTCTTCCCCTTGATTTTCTTCATGTTTCACAAGTCCACAGTACCCTTGGACACAGTACCTGTGCTGTGTTTAACATACACTGTGTACTCAATCCCTGTTCTCGTAGTTACTAGTTCTGCTCCAAAGTGTTTTCACCCAGCTCCCAGGCGTGTAAAGCTTTGATGACCAGTGACTGAGCACTGGTGAGGTGATTTTAGCCCTAAGGTGTCCAGTATCATCCTCTGCTTGTACTCTCCAGTCCCCTGCTGTCATCCCACCGTGTCTGTATGCCTTCATTTTTCATTCTAAAGCCACAGACACATCATTCTATGCAGAAGAACACCTTGTTTTTAATATCTCCTGGTTACAAAAATATCTGTATACAACCATAAAAAGCTAAGGAAAAAATTAATCAAATTAGGTAATCGAACCCAATTGCTGGATAGTTACTGTTACAAACAATGTAGCTACAACAAAACCCCAGGCAGGTCTGGCCAGGTCCAAGCAAGGCCTGGCAAGTGCAGAGAACCAAGGCCTGTGCTGTTTAACAAGAAGCAGGCCACTGCGTTGCAAGGAACAACAACACTGCTTTATTTGCAAAGTTAGAGGTTACACTGACCTGTGTCTTTCCTCCTGCTGAGCAAGAGCTATCAGATCACACCTGCCTGAAGAGTAAATAGGGAGTTTTTCCCTTGACTCCTCTTTGTAGGGAGGCTGAAGGGCGTATGGTGGGAAGTGAGGGGACTTTTGGTTCCCTTCCTCCAGGTACAGCCTTAGTGATGGTGAGAAAAGAGCAAAACCCAAAACGCCTGCTTCAACAAACAGTGTGTGAGCCCAGGAGGCTGTTGCAATCTTGGGATGGGGTATTTTGGGGATGGGGTATTTGGAGCACGTGGGGGCTGTTGCTGACGGCCTTGCCGTGGTGCAGTCAGTGAAACAGGTCTGGACCTGGCAAAGAGACAAGCAGGTCACCCAAACCTGGGATCACCACAAGCACAGCTGTGAGTTCCATCCTTACACTCTATGGCTGTGTCAGCTGTTTCAATGCCTAATGAGCCGGGTCATTAATTGTCCCCGAGATGTGTCTCTGGCTCATGTATGTTCCCACATTGGCCATCACACCAGCGGCAATAGCCGAGTGACCTGCCGGCCCGCCTTTCTGCCTTCCTCGCTGTGCTGTAAGTGCCCTCGAGATGTTTTGTGGAAGGCAGGGACCCCCGTTTATTCCTGTCCTCCATTTTTTGGGAATGAGAGGGGGGGACCTGCTGGCAGAGCAGGCGCCACAGCCGAGCCGGCAGCATTCCCCTCCGGCATGAACAAACCGTGCCGGCGAGTGGGAGGGACAAAATGGTACTCTGCAGGAGGGAGAGTGGGAGGCTGTGAAAAAGAGCTGGTCCGGAGAGGAAATGAGAAGAATGAATGTAATCGGGAAAACCTGTTTTGTTGCTTGCAGCGACGAGAGCAGGATTAAGAGAGTAGGACTTGGTGGATCGGGGGGGAGATGAGAAGGGGCCACGTAACAAACAGCGCAGCATGGATGTAGGCAGGGAGCAAGCTGTCTGCTGCTCTTTTGTGCTAAGTGTGGTGCCTGCCTCTTCTTAACACTGTCTCTGGCAAATCCTGCAGTGGAAAATGACAGCATGATGTCAATGCAGCCGGAGCTATTGCCGGATGAAGCAAGTCTCGCAAACGGCTCCTGGACGCGGTTCTTGGCTGCCGGGAAATCCCCTGTGGGAACGGCAGACACCCCTCCTCACCCCCACCCTGTCCTCCCGTGGCTGGCGCCACTGACTGTCCCTGTAACCTCCCCAACACGTTTTACAAACACGGAGAGATGGTGTGAGAGATGCAGTGAGAGGAGAAGCACAAACTGTGAAGTGCTATGCTCTTTGCAGCAGCATAGCTGCTCCTGTGCCTTCCTCCTACTGCTCTGTGGGCTCTTCTTCCTGGAATATGTGAGGAAAGCAGAATTCCAGCATCCTGCGTGTGAAGGGGGCACATCTATGANGTTTTGGCAGCATTAGTGCTTCTCAATTGACTTCCTCCTACTGGACTGTGGGCTCTTCCTGGAATATGTGAGGAAAGCAGAATTCCAGCATCCTGCGTGTGAAGGGGGCACATCTATGAGGGCACCAAGGCACTAAGGGTAGGAAAGGGAGGAATCTCCTTCCAAAAATAAGGATTAACAGACTGCAAAAGCTGATTTCGCTTATGTGGGAAATTCTTTTCATCTTCAAATCTCTCCCAGAACCACACAGGGACAACTTTCCTCCTACTGTGCTGTATTTCTATGTTTATGTCTTCATCTCCTGCAAAGTCGTTTACAATGGAGCAAACAATATTTAATTCATCTGTGGCCTCTGTTTCTTCCACACTCGATGTAAACTGAGAATCACCCTACTAAACTCAATTATCTCCATTTCTCAACTGCAGCTCTAGGGAATTCAATACATAACTAAGGATCTCACCTCTTTGAGCTCTTTACCCTCTAAAGGTTTTACTGTTGCTTTGCTGGATGCCCATTGCTTAACAGCAGTTAACAGTAAGAGTGATAACAACTGAGACTAACCCCACCGAGGCTGCACCCTGCAATTGTATTTATAGGAGATGAAACACCTGCAGTCAGGTAGAGGGCCTTGTTAATTACTCCTGTATGTGCATTGGGCCACAAAGCCACCTAAACAGATGGAGGAGTATGCAGGAATGTGCCAGAAAAGTACATGCACTTCTGTCACTGTGAGTCCTGCCTTTGATGCTATGCGTTGTTGATATATTCATCTATACTGAGACTGTATTTAGTCAAAACCCACCATCAAGCATCATGTTAACAGAGGGTGTTTGCTAGGCACACAACAGAAAAGGCTCTTTCCTTTAGACTGCAACAGGGGAGACAATGCTTTGCACCACACTAATAAAATCACACTTGCTCTTAATTTTGAAGAGAGCATGCAGGACCTTGCTGAGGTTGTGTTCGCTTCCCAAGCCATTTGACTGCTCCCAGCATCATTGCCAATGACATGACACCATTTCATCTCTTCCCAAACCCCACAGCTGTAGGGAAAACAGGGCCAGCTGTACTCCTCCTGATACCAGTTGCCAAGTCCACTGAAGGTGGTTCCCAGCCAACCTTCAAGCTCCCCTACGTTCTACCTAGGTGCCTGTCACCCATACCTGGGTCAGATGATTTGCTTATTGCATGCTCCTTGCTTAAAGTTTTAGCTGTAAAAGGACAAAAGCATTTGAAAAATCTCTAATTTTCCAGAGTCTCCTTAGAGGTTTTCCACAAATATCAGCTGACAGTATGCAATAATTGCCATCCAAATACTTTACCTTCCCGTTCAGCTACATCCTCCTTCTCACCACTGATGGATACATGTGTGAGAAGTCAGTAACTCCATCTAAGTCTGTCAAATTGGTAACACATGGTGAAAATCTTCAGACTCAAGGCAGATTCGATCCTCCTGCTCACTTTTAAGCTGTAAGAAACTCAGGAAGATTTGCTGCTAGATTGATACTAAGAATAATAAAAGGTTTATGGTACAGAAAGCTGTCGAAGGCAGCTTTTCCCATTCCCAGTGCTGTCTCCATTAGAATCTTCAGGTTTCCCCTGCAAAATTGATCCAACTGTTCTCATGTCAGATTTACTTATGGTAAATTACAACCAGTTCTGCTTGCTTTGCAAGAATGTTCATAATTTTATCTGCTGACTACCTCGTATTAAGCAGGAGTCTGCCATTGTAGTACAAATATTTCTTTCCAAATGCTGGCAAAGCTTGGGTCTTGTCTTTCAGTCAGGCAAAAAAGGCATTCTTTTCTAGCTGAATTTAAAACAATTTCTTCCTTCCTCTTCAGCAAGTGTCATGGTCAATACCAATAGTTTTTGATGATGACATAAGAACTGTTACTAACAAAGAACCATATATGAGCTGGTACAAATGGAAATAAATCATGTCATGCATTTTCACATCTTTAATTAGTAGTAGCAAACAAAATTCACACATCACTTCAGCTAGTGATAGTCGGGTTAACTATTTTTGCTATGAAGAGTGTACTGTTTGTATCTCTATCAAAAATCAGCATGAGGAAGGGATGGCTGAATTCAATGGTTGGAGGAAGAGCCACTGGCATTATTTCAGCAGCAGTTGCTGCTGCTGCCTCAGTACCTTTCTCATCAACATCCAGAGAAGCCTTGTGGACAACCTAGGAAAAAAGAAAATAGAGTCACTGTGGGCATTTAACAGTCCCTTGAGAAATGGATCAGAGTCCTTTTAAAGCAGCCCTGCTTTGAGGGATCCACAGAGAAGTGAGCAAAATACCTGTATTGTTATAGCCATGGCTGCTTAAATGATGGTTAGGATGGAGCTATGGAAATCTCTTAAAAATAGTCTGAAATATTGGATGAAGGATAGAGGGGAATTACAACCTGTAATTGTTTGTCTGCACCTCCAAAACTGAGTCTCCAGGGTGAGAAGGACACGTTGTGCTGAGCCTGGGAGTATTAGTGATTTTACTTGAGGAGTCAGGGATTGATGCTCTTCTCATGTTTCAGATGCTGCTGAAAAAATCTTGGCCAGTACTTGTCTTGGAAAAAACAGACATGCAGCAATCTAATCTGATCTCCAGTGTCACCAAGGGCCAATCTCCTTTTGTAAGCTTGCAGGCTGAGACCTGGGTGACCCAGCTGCAGGCAAGTTGGGAAGCTGGGAGCTGTATATACCTGGTGTTTCTGGATGCTACCACTGATGGATTTTCCTGCATGTTTGTGAAAGAAAGGAAAGAGACAATAGCCACAGACTTACTCTGGAAACCTTCAGCTCTGGGGTGTCAGTGATGCCAGACAGGTCTGCCTGGTTGGTGAACACATCCACAATTCCCATCTTGCTAAGGGTGTTACTTATTTCATAGCTCCCAGAAATAGAAAATCTGGGGAAGTAGAGGTTCATCAAGCTGTTAGGTAGAAGAGAAACATAGAGGGTGGTGAGAAGTATATAAATGATGGTGAGGAATTTGTTTAATTCCGTGAGTGTCAAATCCCAGGTATTTGGACCCTCAATGTACAATGAGCACTAATTCAATGCTTCTCATGGTGATACAAGAACTATCATTCTTAATCATAATAACAGTAGTCATAATGGTATTTATCTGGTGCTTTGTTTCAGGAAATCTAAGGGCGCTCTGCTAAGTAGAACAGTAACAAGAGCCCCTCTTTACAGGCAGAGACAAGGGGTAACCCATGTTGTTCAGGAAGGTAGAGAGCTGATGAGAAGTCCTGACAAAGTCTACTTGGGGAGAATTGTGGCAAATCTCAGCATTTCAAATCAAAGAAGTATTTTTGGCATAACTGGGGCCTTTGGCATGGCCCCAGGAAAGGTCTGTTCCCTGCTGCCTGCATATTTGGATTCCATGTCCTCTAATTGTCTTCCTCTTCTGGGCTAGCCGTGATCAAGTTTGCCTTTGACTGTGAGCTGTCTGTGGGCAGCTCCTGCTTGGTGTGCTTTCTGTTGGATTTCTTTTCATGGCCTGTCCAGAGATCCTCAGAGTGTCCAAGTCACCCCCAGCAGTGATTACCCTTTAGGTAGCTCAAGTCTTTTGCTGCCTTGCCCAGTGACAGCTTGGGCTGAATATTGAGTAGCAAAACAGATGGAACCCAAACTGCAGTGCTGTAGCCCTCATGTGATACTGCCCAGTCACTAGAAGAGGATGGCAGCAGCACTGGCAACAGCAAAACAGTAGAACAGAAATTGCCATTTGGTTCTCACAGTTTCTCCCATGAAGAACATATTCCTATATTGATCCTCAATGACCTTGCACCACAAATTCACTTTGATAAGGGTTTTCCTGATATTGCAGCTGAGAATGATACATTTTTATTTTGATATTTGATGTATCACATTATTAGCTCATATTCAGTTTGCTACCCATTATGTTTTTACTAACTGTGCTGGTATTTCTGTGATGATGCACTGAGATATATGGGTGTGAACTGCACTTATTAGTTGTGAATTAGGGCAGCGCTTGGTAAATTAAGCATATATTAACTTGATATTACTCATCTACTGTTGCTAAGATCTCTCCCAGACAAACAAGGTTGTAAAATGCATTATCTGATGTTGGTGTCAATGGTTGAAGCTAACAGAAACTCTTTAGATATTTATAGTTTCAAAACAAAATGCCAGAAAATCAGGACATCCACAATTACTCACTTGCCTGTTCTAACAACTGAATGCGGCAAGATAATTGTGTAGGACACACCATGTCTGTAAGCACTACTACAACCTGTGTAAGTTATGCTTTATTTATGGTTCAGACTTATGCCTGAATCAGACTTATGCCTTATCAGTGACATAAGAGGAAAAACACACTAGCTGAACTATCAGTATAGAAGATTTGGCTTAAAATTGCAACCATTCCTCTCAGTCCATGGAGTATTTTAAAAACACCAATCTAGGCTTGCTATTCCTTAGAGAGGAATAGGATGGTCTCTGCTGTGGTTGGGAGAGCAGCAAGTCACTCAGCCATCAACAAAAGAATAGTTAAATACCAACCAGCTGCAAGATTTTTACAACTAGGGCACACAAGCCAAAAATAACCCACTCAGTTCCCAGAATCACCACGTTCATAGTGTTTGCATTCCCCCCCGCAAAATACTATAAATCAGGTGCCACTGCAGCTGACTGGCAGAAGATTACCTCTGGAAGAGATGATCTGACCATTTCTGGATGATTTCCTTGTCCAGAGTTTGCTCTAACTCTTTCATTTTCCCTTTTGCTGGCAGAACCAGAAATGCAGTAGCACTCCCATTATAATGCAGCCGTACCACAGTGCATGACAGCTCCTCATCAAAGTAGAAGTCAAATCTGCCCATCTGGTACATCATAGGGACTTTCACAGTCGTTTCAGCATCCACAAAAAACTCCCTTTCTTCAGTATGCTCTGGTTTAAAAGGCTTTTCCCAGCTGCCTGATACAGAGAAGGAGAATTTAACTGAATATCCCATGTTCTATCCCATCATAGACTAAATTTTTTATAGCTAATAAAAATATTCACCTATTTCTCCATGTGTTAAATACAGAATTTTCAAACATAACACTTTAGAATTTGTATCACAGTAATGCAATGATCTTTTACCTGTTCAAGAGAGTGCATTGTATTCCACTCTCAATTTATGTTTCAGATGCCAATAATTAAATAATTAGGTGGTGATTTTGCATCTACCACTGCTTTTCTGTTCAGGAGATCTAAGTGGCCTTTCTGTAATCATCATCTGTGTATTCATATACTGCATGGAATTAATTTCTATTGACTTTAATCATAAGCCCCAATTTGTACATAAAATAATGTAGGCTCTCATATCTGAGTAGTGTTATGTCAGGCTTAAAGGCACATCTAACCCACATCAGAAATGCACAGTGTTTCTGCTTTGTTCCTTAAAATGTTCTAGCTTCTGCCGTATATAAATGTTAGTGTGCATGTATAAAGGACTCTGATAGGGGAAAAAAAAGGAGTATGTAGTAAATTAGGCTATTGAATCATGCATAATTTAAAAGAGGCATTAGGTCATATATGTCTCAGTGCCTTCACTGAAAATTAGAAGAATATGGGACAGTTGGAGTTATGGTTAAACCCAGGAACACCATCTCAGGCTGCATGGAAGGCTGTGGCTTGGAACAGAGCTCCTGGAGTAGTCACAAAGAGAAACAAGACTGCGTGGCCTCCAGCTGCCTCCCTACGCTGAGAGGGGTCCTGTTACCTCCCCACCACCTCCACTATGCCATTATGGGATCTTCTAGCCCAGCAAAGAGCATTTGAAATTTTACCCAGACCAATTTTCAGTCGAGGTAGGCAAGACCAAATTTGTTGATAAGAATGAAAAATAAGAATGTGAACCCTAGAGGAAACATACCTTTAAAGAAAACAAAGCTAGCCAGAAGCATTACAGTTTGTGGGTCCATGTCCTTGACTAAATTAGTAATTTTCCCATGTGTTTTCTTCTCTATATAATCATTGATCTGCTTTTCAGCTTCTGTGGGTTTGTTAAAGTCAGTTGTAAAGGCCTCCAGCTGATACAGAGCTTTGGCATCATCTAAGAACTTTTTTAGGAGTTCCAGCTTCTCTGTTACAAAGATGGCATTCCCCATGTTGAGCTGGACTCCACCCTCAGGATGGTTCAGCATGTGGATTAGGTTGTGGAAGCCTTCATGTATCTCTTTCTCCTGAATCTCTGTAAGGTTGAAGGAGAGTCCTTCCAGGATCTGAGACTGCGTGGCTGATCTAGCGCCAAGAGCCAGCATCGCAAAGGCAGCAGAGATGCTCACAGGAGAGAAGAAAATGTTCTTATTAGGTGTATCCAGTGTAACCTCCCTAAAAAACTGGAATGCAAAGTCAGCATTGTTTGGCACAAGTTTGAGGCAGGCGATCGCTTCACCCCCGTGATGTATGTGATGTTTAGGGTCCTTTGGATCATGTCCGTTGTGCTCGCTGGCTGGGAGCTGACTGTGGGCAACAGTGTGAAACCCAGCCAGTAGCAAACTGAGGTAGAATGTGGTCTTCATGTTCTTGCATTAAAATCCTATAGGAAAAAAAGATGATATTACTGAGATGAGTAGAAAAAGTTACTCAGTCATTACCACTGAATTAAAAAGTCTATCTTTCTTTTGTCCTCAGTTTCCATGTTCTCCAATTCTTGCCAAATTTTTTTTTAAAATTATTTTCCCAGGCCTCCTGGCAAGTCTCCACCCCCACCGTAAATACCTGCAAAGACAAATTTCAGCATGGATTAATTGAACACACAGCACCCTCAGCAGGCTGGAGAATGGAGCATATCCCATCAGAAAACACCTCTTGGTTGATTGCTGAAAGGCTGTGGTACCACTCTGCTTTTGACACTAATGGTCTGAATAATTCCTTAAAAGTTCATCATAGAAGAAGTCTGGGTGTTTTGTGAGTTAGGGGAGAAAGAGGAAATTCATGCAAGTGAGCAGCAATCAGTAACTACATAGAAACAGAATTTGAGCAAACAGGCAGGCAGGAGATCTTTAAATAAACTTTTGGCCAGATTGATAAGGTGTCCTATTTAAAGAAAGGACAAGTAATGGGGGCTGTTCTTCAGTAGCAAACAATATAAACACCTACATCTCTAAGGAATAGGTGGGGTTTTTTTCTGAATAGAAATAATGTAATATTTTAAATAAGAACCTGAAACAACGTGCTGTCTCTTCAACAAAACTGTTGGAGTGGGTTGATTTTCAGCACAGCAGAAGCAGTCAATGCCATTGACAAAGAACAAGGCCATATTTTTATCAGGTGCTCCACTGGTCAAAGGGCGAGGTGTTTATCGATGTGTTACACTCGGCTGTGGTAGCCACATTTCATTGCAGAGCTGACACTCTGCACTGTATCAGCTCTTAAAAAGAGACCTTGGAAATGGGGATATGAATGTCCCAGTAGGCCTCTTTTCTGAGGAGGAATCTAGGCCAAAGGAATGGTGCAAGAGTTGCACAGGGTTTGAGGAGATAATGAGTCAGATTTGCTAAAATTGTGCACAGAGATAAGATGACACCAATTGCATCTTTCACCTCTGGCATGACTCAACTTGAGAGACTGGCCAGAAAGTGCCATGCTTATGGTCCTGCTTTCTCTAAATCATCAGAGGGAGCAATGTGTATTAGTAGTTGAATATCCACTTACAGCTAGACTCATGGGAACAACAAAACATTTTCAAGCTATCATCAAATATTCAAGCATTTACATGTTTGTTGTAAGTAATTTTTAAAAGCAGGCCTATTTGCAATAACAGCATTACTGACAAGTGTAAGAACTATAAGGGTTGGGTTCTTGGCAGCTATATTTTTATTTACTGTACACAGTAGTTTTAAATTATAGTTTGGTGTCTTCTAATTTTGACATTGAAATAATTCTTGATGTATCTAGATACTTGTAACTCAACACAAGACCTCCAGTTCTGAGTTTTTAGAACTGCTATCAGTGAGCCGACATATTAGTCAGACTTTGAAAAGAAATCAACTCCCAAACAAAAGCATCAGAGCTAATCCTAATCTATTTCCACATATCCAGCAGGCTGATTCAGAAGCTGCCTGTGGATAAATTATTTACTATGAATTATTTACTCAGCTGTGGTCATAATTTATTAAGGATAACATGAATACCAAAAAAGAGAAACATTTCATTTTAAACATAAGTTGCCACCTGTTCTCTATCTGATCACATTTCATATTTTTTACAAAATATAGCACCTGATAGATAGGCTTTTCTGTGTACGCCTCAAACTGCCAATTCTGTTTATTTGGAATGCAAAGCAGAAAGGGATTTTAACTGACTTGACCTCAAAATTACAGTGAAAGGATATAGAATGGCTTTGCTGTAAGGGTTCTGTAAAATATTAGTTACGGTTTTCTGAAGGCAATTTTCCCTATCCTGATTTTTTTTTCTCTATGCAGTTACAACATGTTCGCATTTTGTGGCTAATTTATGTACTTTCATCAAATTAATTTCATTTTATTACAGCTCTGAATTCACAGATAATTAAATACAATCTGAATCTGAATCATCCATCTGTTACTCAGTACTGGCCAATCACAGTCAAGATTCATGAGTCAGACCTCACAAAAATCCTGATAATGGTTCATTTTAAAGGCATGAGTTTATAAAAGACTTAGCAGCTGTGATTTGTAGAGGTCTTTTTTTGTTGTTTAAGCCTTCAAGATACAAATGGCCCTTTCATTAGTCCCTTTTTTGAAACCTGAAATACTTTTATAATAAGGTTTGAAGCCTTTGAACCTTCAGAGTATGATTGGGGATTGTTATTTCATATTTGATAGTTACTATTTAATTTTCTGTTATTGTGGCTTCTGGGTTAGCAAGTAATCGACCACTGACAAGTTGACAACAGACACCCTTTCAGTAGGAAACAGAAGATGCAGATTCTCATATGGTCTTAAAGATTGATGGATTTTCCCATGGAGCATAGTTGTTAATGATTCATTAAAAAGCAAAAGGCTGAGAGCTGTGATGTAAAGCCTTTAGGAGGTTCCCAGACTGAAGGAGTTAAGTTTGCAGAAAGTTCTTTAAGGCCTTTACTTCTATAAATTCCAGAAAAAACCACTTTATCCATCAACATGGCAGTCAAAGCAACAAGCACTTCAATTCTAGTTCAAAATCTGTTCTGACTTGTTGAATAGCCTGGAAGGAAACACGTTAACCTCTGCCTCTTTTCTTTGTGTGTGTTACACAATGACAGTTTATTTGTGCTGTTCAAGGATAGGTTGCTTTAAAGAAGAGCTTTCGATCAAACCAGACAATGATCCAAGAGCATGCCAGCACTTGGAGGACAGTGTTTTCAGCAATTTATCTGTAGTAGATTTGGTGATAACATTTTCTGAATATATTACCTCTTTCCTAGCACACAATATTCCCTACCATGGAACTCAGAAAGAAAATGGAGAACACTGGGATTAGCTGAAGTTATCTTAGAATAATTCCATCAGAAAACCTGGGAGTGGGCTGGACTGAGTTTCTGACTGAGAGAATTTGCTTCTTTGTGGATATAGCTATTTTGTCCATTTTAGGGCTGATTTCTGTCTCTGTGATTTGAAGAGGTTTAGGAGACAACTTTCTGCCTTTAGAGTCCCATGTAATATTCCAGGAGATGAATGTTCATCCCATACTACTCCCATAAGGGGTCCTCACTGGTAATCTAATTTCAGACAACATGAAAATTTGCACTACTCAAAAACATATGAAGGCATAAATAGAAAAGCTGTTTGCTCACCAGATGGTGCTGCTTCCCTCCTGATTGTTTCTGAAGCAGGAAATCTGAGAAATTTGTTTCCTGAAAGCAGCACTGTGGGGGCACTGAGCACATCAAGTTACAGCACCACAACTACTAGTGGTGTCTGCTGAACTAAATATCAGCTACTCAGAGACTTGTAAAAAGAATCACTCAAGCACACAAAAAAATCACAAAAGACTTGACTAGCTATATCTGTGTGTGAGAACATGACCTCAGAAGCCTACTGTCCAGGACCATCTATTCAAAGGAGCACCACAAACTCACATGTGCTTTCCTGGCTGGCCAGAAAGTTCTGCATATTTAATCATATGCACCTGAACAGGTTCAGGACTTATTCCACACTGATCATCTAGACATTCACTTCTCTTGTCATTTAGAGTTTTGATACCTCTATGCCTGAGCCCCTGAGGAGATTACAAACACAAGCCAAGGCCACTGGACTGTTCAGAGAATCCAAACACTGTGAATATTTCACTAAAACGAATTCTTTTTGTAGCAGAAATGTGGAAGCCTACTTTACATTATCCTTTAGAAATGTATGTGACTGTTCACAGAGCTTTTTTTGTGGGTTTTTTTTTCTATCTTCTATGAGCCAGTTTAGCATTGGAGAACTCACCCAGAAAGTGGCATCACCCACCTCTAAGCCTCCTTTTACCTGGAAACAGGTGAACATGTGCTCTCACTCTTCTACCAGGCCACCATGAGTATTTGCTGTTGAACCTGAGTTACTGCACACACTCAGGGATGAAGCATCACTGAGGCCAAGAGAATAAAAAAGTAGACAAAAAAGAATGAACGCAGTGGTTAGGATAGAGAGGATTTTCCTCTCTCTGCAAGAACAAACCAAGTTTTCAGTTTCCACATTCCCGTGTACACCTGACCACAGCCTGGTTTCTGGGTCATTAAAAATGTTGACCTCACTGTGATCTTCTGAACATGTGAAAATCACCAATTTCTCCACTTCCCTCTCAATGGGCCTGTAATCTGATGCTTACCTCAATAATGCCTCATCTAAAAGTGAAGTAGACATTAGATACACCATTCCCTAAGCAATGGTATTTCTTGTAGACCTTCAGTATAAAAACCACCAGAATTATTTGAAAAGAAGCACCAATACATTAAAAAAATATTCCAAGCACCCATCCTCAGGATTTTAATGAATCAGGGCCTATTTCTTGCAGGAGGTATATCAGGGAAAGTCCTCCTTTTAGGATTTCTTGGCTCCAGAGACAACCTTGTTTTCTGGGAAGAAACCCTGCTCTACTTTTAGATTTTTGCTCCTTCTTCCAGTGACCTGACTATGTATAGGCAATTCATTGCCTCAGTTGTGATGCATATGTCCTTTATATCTAGGTGGCACAATAAAAACCTCTTTATATAAGACAGATTTCAGTATAAGATACAACCCTAGAAAAGATTTTCCTTCAACAAGAGGAGACATTTTTAAAGTCTCTATAGGAAGCAAAAAAATCACTACTTACAGCAGCTTCCAAGGATCCTGCTGTCTTCACCAGGACTATGCTGCAGCTCCCTCTCTTATTTATACAGTTGAATAGCATTATGAAAGCAAAATGTCCTCTAGAAAACATTAACCAGGACAGACAGTGTTATTACTTTAGGAGCGGTGCAGAGTAAACAGTGAAGACAATTTTTCTGGGCAGGCACCTCATTTTTGCTGTATATGCATGGCCAGACCCAGCCTTTTCATAGAACAGTCCTAAGAGTCCCCTGCATTTCTACGCATCCTCCTGATGGGAATCTAGCTACTCACTCTGGGAAATACTTCACATGCATCATCAAGTTCTGTCAACTGCATGAGTTCGTTCAGTAGAAGTAACTGAAGTGAGTAAAATAAAACATACATAATACTAGACATGAGCCTAAGGAAAAGACAGCTGTGGATGCATGCTGCAGCCAGATCTCAATTTAGTATTTTTCAGCGAGGTATTTTGCTTCCTCTATACCAGACTTTTAATACTTTTTATTTGGCATATTTGTTCTAAATGATACACTCTTTCTTAGTTACCTACATTGCCATTAATAAGGGCCGATTTCTGGGGACATCCCTTTTAAAATCAAAGCTGCAGTAGTGATGTCTGTAGTGGCAGGGGGTTGCTATAGGGATGGCAGGATGATGGCAGAGATGTGCATCCAGGACCCCACGGCACCCAGCACACCTCAGTGGTGTCACCCGGTGCCTCCTGCAGCAATGGTCTGAAGGACAAACTGTTGCCTTGTACTCCCAGTGTGGGCTGGCACAAGGTGCAGGCACTGCCAGAAGGCAGACAGGGAAGGGCAGGCCAGGACACCAGAGCCTATTTCACACAGAGCTGGACCCATGTGGTCAGGCCACCTGTGTTTTGACCCCCTGTACGGGTGTGCTCCTGCAGCACCCACGGAGGGGCAGCCACAGAGACTGTGCTAATGTGGGTATGACTGAGGGGTTGGAAAAGCTCACAGGTCAGTGCCCCAGTGAACACCTCCCATCCAGGAGGAGCATCCCCTTGGGAGGTAGGGGATTCAAGGAGAAAAGGTGCTATACATCACAGAATCAGTTAGGTTGGTAAACACATCCAAGATCCATTAACCCAGCACTGAGAAATCCATCACTAAACCTTGTTGTTAAGGGCCAAATCTACATGTCCATTAAATACCTCCTAAGATGGTAATGCCACCACTTCCCTGGGCAGCCTGTTCCAATGTTCATAATCCTTTTGGTGAAGAAATTTTTCCTAATACCCAACCTGAACATCACCTGGCACAACTTGAGGCCATTGCCTATTTTTCTATCACTTGTTATTTGGGAGAAGAGACCAACACCCACCTTGATGCAACTTTCTTTCAGGTAGTTGTAGAGAGTGATCAGGTCTTACCTGAGCCTCCTTTTCCCCAGCATAAACAACCCCAGCTCCTCCAGCTACTCCTCATAAATCTTGTTCTCCAGATCCCTTACCAGCTCTGTTGCCCTTCTCTGGACAGGCTGAAGCACCTCAATGTCCTTGTAAAGAAAATGCATTTTCTTGTAGTGCATGTTAGTGAAGGAATCTTTCAGAAAGAAAAGCTTTACAGTAAGAGAATAAATGTTTTGGAAGGATTTTCCTCTGGGCCATTCCTCAGGGCTTAGCAATGAATGGAAGCATTGCTTCTTCTCTCTTTTCCAGCGCGTATGCCTGCAGATGTGAAACTACCAGAGGTACAGAATGAAAAGTTCTATGCATTTAGGGCTGTTGGAGCTTCTGCAAATCCTTTCCTTCCTGGCTTCTACCTCTTTCTCTTCTGTGGGTGCCTTTTACCTGTGCAAAGGTAAGCAGAGTCGTTTGGTAGAAGTTTTGATCCAGACTGCTAGAAAATGTGTTTGAATTGTTTACAGACTGAAAAAAAGCAGCTGGGCACATGCAGCCTGTGTTTCTGTAAACCAGCAAATGAAAATAGTCTCTGAGGTTACAGAAGTTATCTAAAACATTATTAGACTGAAGATGAATAACACATGCACTGAAAGAAAAATGAGAGCACAAAAGTTCAGCTATGAGTAAACTTACCAAAAAAGTGAAGGAAAAACCAATTGACTTAATAAGACTTTATTTAAGAGCAATTTATTCATGCAATTGGAAGTGCCATTCACCTCCTGACATTTGTATGGGAGTGCAAGAGGGAAAGTGATGTAAATAAAATCTAATCTATATCAATCTCCAATGTTATCTCCAATGTGAGGCCTATTTTCTTTTTCCTCATCTATATAACAGTTTCATCCAATCATGTAAGCCATCCTGAAATTTGCTGGGACTCTGTTTCAATATTTGATGTCAGAATATATTGCATAGCAACTTGTAGGTCTCTTTTTATGCAGGCAGTAAGCTTATGTAGGCACTGCTCTGGTATTCTGAAAGACAGCAATCCTTCCATTTGGTCCTCTTGGTCTGCAATATTAGGTGTCTTGTTACTTGAACCCCATGCTTCTGTGGCATTTTTAAAGTATTTATTATTATTATTGCTATTAAAAGATCTTAATAATACTGTTCCATTTTTTAGTAAATTGACAACATTAACAAGAGTCATCCAGTATGAATTCCTTCGAAATCAGGCTGGCTGTATTCTGAAAATAATTAATTATTTAAATTAGAAGAACTGTGTGCCTGCTTCTCTAGTAGAGAAACACTGTAATATTTTTAAAATATTTAACTAATTTCCCTAAAAGCTGTTTTAAACCAGAATGGGTTGTTGCTGTTCTGATGATGCCCTCTGGAGTACAGAGGGCACAGAGTCCCTCCTATGACAGTGCTGAGAATAAATGTCAGCGTGGAGCTGGTGAAAGCTGCATCCCACTCTCCCCTGCCAGGCTATGTTTAATTTGGGGAGCTCTGTGTTTCAAGAGAAAAGACACTCATGGTTACAGGGAGCAGTTCAGTGGTGACCTGCTGGAACAAGTGCCAATACAGATCAAGTACAATTATGTCAAGTGCCTTCTCCAGTGCTTCCAAGTGAGGATACAGCAGGCCTTCACCTTCAAGTTCCTTCCTCTTTGCTTTAATGCTGTGCATTGGTCTTGCCCCCTGCCAGCCCCACACAGTAGGTCTGGGCTCACCCCAAGGGGGAGTGTGTTGCTCAGACAAGAATTCCAGCTCCAAAGAGGAGCTGTCCCCTGTCCAACTGTCCCCTGAGCCCCTGCAGTGAGTCCCTTCCCTTATTGCCAGTCTAGCATCAGTTTCTGCAATGCAGTCAAGACCTTCTGGGTCCTGAGGAGAGTTACATTCTATCACTTCCAAAATCTGGCTTGGAGTCTGCTTTTTTGTCTTAGACTGTGGTTGCACAGTTGCTTTAACCTGACTACAGTACAGGATGCTGTTGCCAGAGATGTCTCATCCCTCTGCATCTTTGCCATCTCTCCAGGATGGCTGGTGATCTCTGGGGTCTGGAGCCCAGGACAAGTGGGGAGAGGCTAGGGGAGCAGGTCTTTTTCAGCCTGGAGAAGAGAAGGCCAAGGGAGAGAGGGCACTTGCTGTTCTCTCCCACATAATGGACTATGTTAGAGAGAAGATGGAGCCAGAGGTGCTCAGGGGTAGTGAGCAAGGCATGGGATGCAAGCTGCAGCAAGGGAAATGTCAACGAGATCTGTGGGAGGTGAAATACAAGGGCACATCTCTGTGTGAGGCTGTGAAACTGCTGTCCTTGAAGACATCCAAAACCTGGCTGGATATGGCCCTGAGCAACCTGAGCTAGATTCCAGGCTGGTGCTGCTGTGAGCAGGTGGTGGGATTGGATGACCTTCCCGCATTGGAGGTGCCTTCCAACATAAATTATTCTACTTTTCTAACAAAGAGTGACTGTGAAGCCATGCTCTCAGGAGCCCCTGTCTCCACTTGACTCTGTAGATTTGCATTTCATGCTGTAGGGAAACCCCCCTCTGCTTCGCACCACGAGTCCAGAGGCTTTTCCTTGAAACACTCAGCTCCTGGGAAGGTGTCATCTTCCTGGTCCTCAGGCATGCCCCAGCAGAGCCAGCACAAGGGAAGCAGGCAGGCTCCCTCCTGGCTGCCCAGACACAGGCTCTGCCAGAGCACAGCACACAAAATGCACACTGAGAACAAACAAATCTGGTGGGCCATCTGCCGTGCCCCCAGCATGCCACACCATGGCAGGTGGCTCACACCCCTCCGTGGTCCTGCCTGTGCTCAGACTTGCAGCACTGCACAGGACTGTGCTCTTCTCCTCAGAGACCTTGACAGTTCCCAGATTCTGACTGACTCTCAGTAGGAATCCATGTAGCTGCCTTGATTTCTCTAGACCTGCCTATAATTCAGGCCTGCTAATGATACACTTTCTGATAGCCTACGTGGTGGAGAGATGGAGACTGGTGAATCTTGGAACAGGTGAACTTGAATGAGCTATTTTAAAAGTTGCTATGAAAGAAATATTTGATATGGCCATTTTCTTTCACATGTCCTTTAAGATGGTAAGTTTTCAGATGTGAAAACCCTTAGAGGGGGGTTCAAGAAGCTGGGATTTAACTCCATTTGCTTTCTAAGTGTTCAAGAAGTGTGGGTACAAAACACATGACTGCAAGTGTCTCAACAGGTCTGACTGTTTGCTGTCTTCTCTCAGGACAAGCTAAAGCATCTCCCAAGATGAGGTTGTGTGATTGCAGTGGGGAGAGCTATCTCTGATTAGTGATAAAATCCTTTAGCACAGGAGAATGCAGTTTGGAAAATGTTCAAGTACACGCTCATTTATCTTGCACGTACACATTTATTATTGAGAAGATTTATGTTCTTCTTTCTTAAGCCGTGAATACACAAGATATGTGAGTGGGTCTGAGAACAAATGTTGACCGTTCTTCACCTTTCATGTGGACAAATCTCCTTCCTCTCTGTGTCTGTTTGCAATTGCTCCCTATGGAGAACCATAAGAAAGAGGAAGATTCAGTGAACCTATTGCTTCTATGCTCTAAAACTATGTGGTCTGAACGTACTCAGTGTTAGATCTTTATTTTGGTAATGGTTGCTTCTTTCACCGAAGGAAGATCCTAGGTTTCTGCAGGTTTAAAATGTCTGCACACCTCTTGCCCTGAGCTGTGAGATATGGTCCATAAGAGATTTAAAATCTGGAAGCTGCTCAGGAGTTATCAAATTCTGTACATGTCCTGTGGAAACGCTTTCTGCTTTCAAATCTCTCCTTAAAACTACATCAACTCTGATCAGATACCTTTAGATTTCTCTGAAATGGCTAGGATATTGGAGATTTCAAGAAGTTGGAGACACACAAATACCCAGCAGACTGAAAACTAGCTTATCATTTAGCTTGATTTTAAACCCCATAAGTCTACCATCTCCTGTGTGTTAGGCTGATTGCTCCAGCATTTGCACTGTCTTCTCTTGCCCCAGAATCTCATTTTTTCGTCTCATCCACCATATGTAGTGATTATTGTGCACTTAGACACCTCAGAAACGGGATACTGCAGGTGATAAAACCTGGAACTCTTGGAAGGGCTGTCAGATGCCAGGCACCCAGCGGGACACATTACCTGCAAACTCCTGCAGTGAGGAAATGCCAGGATGAAGGTGGCTGTGCTGTGCTTCTTGGTGAAAGACAGGACTGGTGGAGTCCTGCTCCACTGACACTGATTTGACATTACATTTCTCCAGAGGTAAAACTCTGAGGCCTCCACCTTACTTCCAAGCACAGATATTCATATACTTGAAAGAAGCAATATCCAGCATTTTTTTCAACAAGGTGCCTTTCCTGAAGGAAAATATAAAGATATCTTCACAGAGGGTCTTGAGATGTATTTGTCAGTGCCACATGAATTTCTGTATTTCCTAAAACTTAAACAGACAGTTGTGCAAATTCGGCATTGATTTAGTTCAGTTTTTAGCTGACATTGAGTATACTTTGCAACTATTTATGTGATGGTGATCATGGACATGTAGCAAACAGATGCAGCTGGTCTTGGCCATCACCACAAGTAACCAGGGAATATATAGATACACCCAACACAATCTGGCCAAACAGCACACTGATATTAGCAGACAGGGCATTTTCTTCCCTGTCTTTTGGGGAAGAAAAATGGCTTGAAATATCTCTTACACAGTAAAAATGCATTTTCATGCCAAGTTTCATTCCTACTTTTGCTTTGCTTATAATGAGACTTGTATGGTTTTATTTTTACTTTCTATCTTCTTTATTATTCCTCAGAAACTCATTCAGCTTTTGGGAGATGGTGGCCATGGGTTTAACTGGAGATGGCAAACTAAAAGAAAAAGCCAGGCTTTGGGGACTCTGAAGGTTTCAGTTTGTGAAGGATCTGATGCTCAGTAGCTGTTTCTAAATATGGCCATTTTTTTTGAGATATTTATTCCTGCTCCAGTCAATTATCTCAATGCACAGAGTCTGTCCTGTTCTTCATATTCTTTCAGCTGTTGAACAATGTTACAAACCCAGACTCTGTCATAAACATTAACCAGATCAGGGACAGATAATCATTCCTGAGGAACAGCAAATAATGTAGATACTGCCTGTGTTTCTTTTTTCACAGAAGCTGAGAGACATTTTAGTTAGGGGAAGGTCAGCTGCACGGTGAAGAGGGAAGAGCCTCTGACAGGGTGAAATACTCCAGTCAAAACTCATCTTCATCCAGACATGTTGTGTCAGGTTGCCCAGAACAACTTCTGAAGCTTTTGCTGAATCTGCTGAATAGTTTCTTCCCAAATACTTTTTAGATGAAAAACTAAAGCATTTAATTTTGATAGTTTCTGAACTGGAACAGTATTTTAGAAGTTTCTTTAAAATGTTGTCTGACTCTTACAATACCTCCCTCAGCTCAGTAATTTGCTGCTTTTCAGCTGGGGTCAGACAAAACCTGATTTCTTGGAGAAACTTTCAGCTCATTTACTCAGAAAATTAAAAGTGGTTTTCTGACAATATTTTTCATCTAAAGGGCAAATCTGAAACTACTTGTTAGAATTGCTCTGGCATGGTGTTTCATTCACTCAGGAGCAGATTTAGGGATGAGACCAGTGGGAATTAGGGAAGGGTGTGGAGGACCATGTACAGGCACCAACCTGCCTCCAAGGGGAAAGGCTCCCATCCCACGCACACTCACTCCAGCAGAGCTGAGTCCTGCTTCTGGTGACTGAAACTCCTGAATGCCATGAAAGTACGAGGAATAGTTGACACAATTGATGCATGTAACATTGTAGTAATCAATTCCTATGAAATATTTTTAATAGTTTTATTACAAAAACTGTTTGCATTTTGGGTATTTTTTTCTATGATCTTCAGGTGTATTTAAGAAGAACTCTATTGAAAGGTGTGAGAGAGCAGCTGGTCCCAGCTACAAGATGGAAATCAATCACCTCAGTCAGTCAGTCCGAGGAGGCCCCGTGTCTTTTGGACTCAGGCAAAATAAGCAGAGGCAGGTGATCTACTAATGTGAAATGTGCAGTTGTTTGCTCAATAAATTAAATTCACATTTGGAAAAAAAAAAACCATTGCAGGAAGGCTGTGTTTCTGGTTAGGATCAAGAAGGGAAATTTCCAGTAAAACTGAAGTGGAAGAAAACCAAAAGAAACCAGAGATAGCCTGTAAGATGGTGGACTGCAATGTGGAATCTGTAGGTGTCTAAAGCATGTAATTTATATCCTTTGTTGCCCTTAGATGTGAAACTACAGTTCCCATCTCATCCCTGGCAATAACCTATCGGCGATTGAATGAGAGACGGGAACCCCGATTCGGTGATCAGAATTCGATTTTACTGAGATTTTTCCAAAGCTTATATACCATTTCTAGGAAGGTTAATGTTTACTACTACAAAGATAAAGTTAAGCATGGTACAGACAAACTTATACATTTTACAACATATCTTGTTTAGGAAGGTTTAATTTAATTTCCTTATCCCAGTAAACAGATGTAATCTTATCTTATGTAATCTTCAAAAGCCTGTTTGTTCTCACCAGGGCATCTTAGTTATCAAACTAGATATGCTAATTAAGTCTACTTCACTATCTGACCTGTGTATTCCCACAATAACCAGCTGGTAGAGGTACTGCAGTTGGTGAGTTGTGAGCAAAGAGAAAGGGAAGGACCAGTGGAACAGTGATTCATGCAGTGCTGCCTTGCCCTTGTACTAAAAGCATGTTGGACCCCTTGAGTCTTCTTACCTGGCAACCTTCTAACCTGTTGGCTACAAACCCCTCTTTCTCCTGTAGGTGCTGTTTGCTCGCCTGGGCTCTATTCCCTGCTGGAAGCACAAGAGGTAAGGAATAATTGCAAAGTGCAACATCCTAGTATTATTTATGAGTATTGACATTCATTGATACCATGAAGTCAACCTTTTCACCTTGAGCTCCATCAGGAATTTCCATGTGTTTGTTCCAGCATGTTGTGATGCCAGTGAGGGCTCCCTCTGTTCTTTCCTGTTTTCTCTGTTCTTTAATATTTACAGATCAGCTATCCGGATATTCCATGTTTTGACCAGTCAGCACACTACTGCACAGGTATTGGGAATAGGAGCTTCTTTAGGCAAAGGTGGTTGTGAGTGTCCAAATGCAGATAATTATTCCTGCAGTAGAAGGATTATGTGGAGTTGCACAAAATGGGAAGCTACCTACAGGTGATCAGACAGCAACAGTAAAGGGAGCAGCTACCAGTAGTGTCCCATGCAACAACCATACAATCTGTCAAGACTTTTGTCTTGGCAGTGCCCTGTATGTATCATGAGTTTATATACAGCCAGGAATGCCATATGTTCTCAATTCTACTCAGCTTGTGGTCTGAAACTCAGATGATACATTCTGAAAGAAATTGAGAGTGGAAAGTGGATATTTATATGCATCATCCTTCCAGAAAAATGCAGTTATTGCTAAGCAGCTTCTCTTTTTCATCCTGAAGAGGCTGGGACTTTAGGATGGATACTTCTGAGCTAGGCATAAGAAGGGACGTGGGAGATGTGGTCAGAAGCAAGATTGATTTCACTGGTGGGTCTGAACCCAGCGAGGAATTATTAAGAAAAGCAGTGTGTGCATCTGCGTGTGTGACTTTAGGCAGATAGGCACTGGGTGAAAGCTGCACTGTGGCAGGAGTCTTTAGCTGCAGCAGAAACTTTGGGAAGGTGTTCCAGGGGAAGAAACTCTCTTCTCCCTTACCTGAGCTGCCCCTGCAGTGTCAGATGGTCTTCGTGGGAAGGGTTAAGTGGTCTCAGAGGTGGCAAAGCATCTTTTCCCTTAAACATTTCCATCTTCCCCCCACCCCTCCTTTCCCTCCCCACCTCTCAATCACCTTCACAGAAAAGGCCCGGATCATAATTTTCCACGCTGACACAAATTCTTTCATGCCCCTCAGACCCTTGCACTCTGACCCCAAAACAGCCAGAGGTAAGATGTCCATTAATTGGAAGCTGCAGATTTGCTTTTGAGTTTCCTGATTCTCTCTTCAGGTTTTCTGCTATGAGACTTCCTGGATCTATTTCATGCTACATGAATGCCTCTGTTCTGACCAGAGGAAGTCTGTGGAAGCCATCTAGGTACCAAAGAAGTAGATGCCCTAGTTATCTACTAATTAGGAATTAGACCTTCCCCAAAATCCCACATCTTTCTGCAATTTGTGCTCAGTGATCCATGTTTACCCTATTGCTTTCTTTAACAGTTTAGAAGTTTAATTTAAAAAATCATCTCCATGGTAGTGAAAGTGTCATCTACCTTCTTAGCTGGCTAAAAAAGAGTTTCTTTGTACAGAGTAGACTGTCATTGCCCTAATGAGCTTCATCAGCTGGCCATGAATTAATTAATTGAGTGATTTAATATGACACAGATAGCTAATGTGAGTTTAATATCCTTAGCTACTAAAATCTAATGGTATCTAATGGCACTTTCAGAAGGACCCCCTCACATTCATCCGACCTTTATTGCTTTTTTGTACTGTCTTTATATTGTTTGAACAGGCTTACACAGTGAACACAGTTATACATTAAACAGCAAATAAAGTTTATACAGTAGCTGTAGAGCAAGCAGTGAAAACATTCCTCTTCTGGGCACAGCTGCATGCCAGCACAAGAGAGCAGAAATAACACTGAGTGCTCCTGGTTCCAATGGCTCTGCTGTTTCTTGCTGTCTCCTAAGGTTCATGCCAGAAATGAAGGGCGAAGGGATTTTCACAGAGCTTCTCTAGCAAAAGTCTGATAGGGTAGGATGCAGCAAATACTCTCCTTCCCCTGCTTTTCTGATTCAATGTCCTTCAGAGGAAAGCCAACAGCAGCATGGCTTCAAATTTAGACTTATCATATAAAGTTTCTTCTTCATAAATCCTGACAAGTTATAGTGCTAGTCGCATGTGACATGCAACATTTCTTCTCGAGACATCTTTCCTAAATTGCACTTCATGCTTGAAAAATCAATCTCTCCTTTGAAGCTGTGTCATTTTTATTCTCTTCCCCATGTCTGATTACTAGAAAGAGAATATTTCAGTCAGTTACATTTCCAAATATAGAGAAATATCTGGATTAATTAAAACAATAATTACAAAGTTGAAACCATACTTTGTGTGGTACTTTGAATCAACTTAATGACAGACACTACGCTGATCACAAATAGCAAATCATGCCTATTTTATTTTCTATCTGAGTGTTGAACAACTTCCTAGTTTGTGGTTTAATATTAATTAAGCCTTTAGACCAAAGGTGTCATGATGAGATACTCTTCAGTTAGGGCTAAATAGGAAGCCTCTAAGTGGTATATTGATAAATGAAGATGTTTAGTATGCTGAATATTGCTAGAGTTACTTAGTGTGACTATGCCCACTCTAAAACATCCCTAAGAATTTTGTTTCCTATATCCCATAGGGCTCAGCATGATGAAGACTTCAAGAAAACAGCCCAGAGTTCACAGAGAGCAAAACTCTGTGCAAGATCTGGTGAAAACTCTTGGAGACCAGCTGAGGAAGACCAGCCCAGAGGAGCAGGCACGGTAACTGCTAGTTATGGTACTTGTTGGTACGTACTGGTTAAGGACACAGTGCAATGTAAAGAGCTTTCTATCAGATACTCTGTTAGGAGAACACAGAGTGGTTAATTAGAGTGATCTAGTGTGTGACTGGGAAACCTGGGTGTCCATGTGCAGGAAGAATTGTGATCCACCACACACACAGCTGTGTATTTCCAGTCCTGACCACACGTTACAAGGCTCACTGCTTTGGTGGCCTCTGTGTGCCTGTGTCAGCCCCTCTGGAGCCCAGGCTGGCATTGCCTCTGGGAGCCAGCAGCCATGCTGTTGTGAAAATGAGTAAATCAACAGAATGTGAGGGACACACGCTTTTTTGCCTGGGCTTTGGAAATACATTTTTACCCCTTCAGACCCAATGGGTTTTTTTACCCTTTGAAGTTTTCACTGGCTTTTATTTGTGTTTACTGCACTGGTGATTGCTTCTTTTTATTTCCAAACTCTTAGCAAACTCTGACCTTTTCTATTGTCTCCTATTTGGTATAAAGAGGTCAACTCCCACTTTTTATCCACCTGTTATGATAATTTCAATTTGTACTGCCAGACAATTACTTTATTTTTCACCCCTTATTCACTGATTCACAAACTTATTTTAAGACAACCTCTCTAATTATTCCTTCAAAATCTCTCTTGAACACAACCTCCCTAAACACTACTATTTCACAATTAAACTACTCCTTAGAGTGTTGAAGGAGTTAAGTAGGGGGATTTATAGTTTTCCATAGTGGAGTAGGAATTATCAGGCTCTGTTGTGGTAAAAAGAGAGGGAAATTGTCTTATTTCAGTTGGGGTATAACAGCTCCTTATACATGACCCCTCTGAGGAAAATGCTGAAAGAATGATGCACCCTGCTCCTGCCCACCAATTATGCAAGATGCTGAAGTTACCACCTTTGAGGGAATTGTAAACCTTGATGTCACAGCACAAGGGGAGAAATACCCCCAGAAGAAAAAGCTTCCATTCTGTAGATGCCATTTATAAATTATATGCCATGTACTTGAAGTAAAACTAGGGAAGAGGAACTTCTCCCTTTCAGAGTAGTCCTTTAGAGGCACAGCACCTTTTTCCAAGAAGGGTGAGTGATGTGTTGCCCTTGTAGTATTGTATGAAAAACAGGAGACCAGACTACATTTGTATTGTTAAGATATTTGTCCTCTTCTGGCCTCTAGTGTATGTAAACATAGCAACCAATAAAAATTTGTATTCCAATGATTTTTTTTCTGGGTTTTTTTATAGCATTTAATTCCAAGGGGCCTTCTATTCCTCCTACATTTTCATTTCTCTAAGATAAACAAGAGATTTACTATGTCTATGGGATTTCACCACCCAGGCAGGCAGCCACTCAGTGCTTATGAGGCTAACTATAATATTTACTTAGTTTGGTCTTCATTTGAGCTTTAACTGATATTTTGACATGATCCTGGGTAATTTTATAATGAAATTCTTTGTTCATGAGACCTTTGAGAAACTGTGGAAAATGAAGCTAAATGAAGAAATAGAGGAATCATTAGGAAATATTCAATGAACCTTTGTTTAACCAGGTTTGTTTTAGGGTTTTCTTGACCACAGAAATCTTATTTCTGTAATGGCATATTTGTCCTGTAACCAGACGGCTGGATTCACCAAGCACTACTCATAATTACTGGTGCTCTGAAAGTTTTACTAGCTAATAATATTTCTGGTGAAAGGCATGGAAAATTATTTTCTTTAAGTCTGCAGTTTTAGGAAAGCAAGTTTTCGAAATTGTTTTTATGGTTGTTTCTGTAATTTTGCTGAGGCCCTTGCATGAGTTTCAGATCAGTTCCAGATCAAACTGTCTCATTTTTGGAAACCTGTAGAAACTAATAAACCCTTTTTTTTCTTGGTACAACTGGGAATTCTTCCCCTGAACCCTTAAAACATGTGGTTCAATGGCTGAGTCAGAGAGCTGGCTCATGTTTAGCTTTTATCTAATTTACTTTCCTTCTGTAATAGCACAGGGAGTGCAAGAGGTAGGGACATAGAAGGGAAAGCAACAGGCACTCAGAATTTTATTTATGAGAGTTGGTTGGGGTTTTTTAGTTTGGAATTGTTGGTATCATCCAACTAATTTAAAAGTTATGAGAGGACTTTCACACAACCTACTCCCCACCTACAACCCTTACAGGCTACCAAAAATTCTCACACCAAACAGCCTGCAAGATGGGAAATTAAATTGTTTGAAATTGATGCTCTCAGAGAGAAGGAATCCTGATACTGCTGTCTCACTTTCACATCCATATGCACATATGGGCCTCAGCAAGGAAATCTGCATCTCAATCTTGACCTAAAGCCATCTGCTCTTTTGGGGACCTGGTTCTTCCATATGAACTAGTCTATTAGGGTCAGCTTGACCGCTTTCTGGACTTCCACAAGACTTTTACTGCACTTCAGATATTGATTTTTTTTAGGTCTTAAGGGGAATGTCCAGGGTTGCAGAGTGTACCTCACAGGACAGAAGAGAGAGTGCTCAGTTTTGGGCACCTCATTCTTGAATAAGAATTGGACGACGGGCGGTGTAAATGCTCTGTACGTGAGTGAGTGCCCCAGACCCTGCAGAGATTTGGGAGGAACAGCTCTATTCCAAAACTAGCCAGAAGTTGTGGTTTTCTGTTTCCTGATTCAATCCATATTTAAACGCTAAAATCAATCCTACCTGCAGTACACACAATCAATACAGCTGGCTACAGCTCCCATTAACATCCACACAGCACGTAGGCATGCAAAATTTTGATGTAAATGTGAGGTACTTGCCTAATGACTCACAGATTTACAAATGAGGACTAGCAATTTTCATGGAAAACATTAACAAAGCTAGCAAGAGTTAACAGTCTAAAAAGACTAAAAAGCTGATGTGCCCCTTTAATACTGCCTGTACTGGCACATCTTCAAAGAAATATAGCTGGCAAGAATATCCACGTGATTGTGCATGTAATAGATATTGGGTAAGCCAACAGTTCTCCCAAGGGCTCATGAAAAATTCTTTGCTTGAATTCTCAGTCATCATGGAGCTCCATATTTACTAGAAATAATGCATGCCAAGTGGGGTAGCAGTACCTGTTTCTCTAACCAAGGAAGTCAAGGGCATTGAGCTTCTCCACAATCTTGTGGAATTCCTTTAATGCATAGACCTGAAATCCCCAGAAGTGTTTCTTTCCTTGCAAGGCACTTGCAAAAGTGATACTTTAGTAAACTGAAAGGCACTTCAAGCCTACAAAAAAAAAAAAAAAAAAAAAAAAAAAAAAAAAAAAAAAAAAGGGGTAGAAAAAAAAAAAAAAAAAAAAAAAAAAAAAAAAAAAAAAAAAAGGGGCTTGAAGAGACTTAGAGCAGAAAAAGAATCCAACATAAGCTGTTGTAGTACATTTTTAATATGATTTTATGTTAGCCAAGGGCAAATCATGGTGGTTTTCTTTCAGACTTTTTCTGATTTGGTGGCTATTTATGGTTCTTATTTCAGTAGGTGCATTTCAGACAAATCAAGAGAGTTCACATTAACTTTGAAGTGAACAATATGTTACTTTTCAAATATGACAGCTTGCTGCCTACAACATTCCCTATTGCTTCTCAAAAGCCTTAATTTTGCTGAATGTCAGGTCAGACTGTTTGGAAATACAAAACAAAAGCACTGCTCAGATAATCTCCATCCCCACTTAGGGCTGACTGAAGGGAGTTTTAGGTCAGGACTCCTGAGACTTCAGCTGCAGTACTGCAAACACTCTAAAGTGTAAGTACTCTAAGTACTCTAAACACTTCAGAAATGCTTTTTTTCTCAGGTAGGGCCTTGACACCAAAAGCATCAGAGACAGACGACTAATGAAAGCACAGAGAGACCTGTCTGTTAAAATCTGTGCAAAATTTTAACATTGGTCAAACATTGCAAGGGTAATGCAGTCTAGTTTTACCCCTCATTGTGCTGCATCCTGTATGCCCAATATTCCTGTATGCCCAATATTCCAGTATGGTAGGGGTAGATGCTACTTTTTTATTAACAAAGGAACTCATCAAGGATCAAAATGCATATCCTTGAGATTTTAACCAGTTACCTGTAGGTGCTGTGCTGGTGGAGGATGAGGTGAGGCTAGTTATCCCTGATAACACTGGGCCACAACACATGGGCAGTCCACCCCGTGTGCTGGCTCCACGTTTTCTCTCCCTTGGGTCAGTATGTCTCTTCAGAGGGGCATTGGTACGTTGAAGTGTGGCCAAGGGTTCCTTGTACTCTTCAGAGATATTTTACTCTCCCACCTCTCTTCTTTCCATGTTGCTCCTGAAAACATGAAGTATCTCAGTCTGCTGGAGGTATCTTGGCTCAGGCTGATCTATTCTCCTCTTGGTACAATTTCAGTTACAGCCAGAGCTGATTCAGGGTATCTACAGCTGGGCCAATGTGTTGCCTTTGGTTTGAAGGCAGACTTTCTGAACATCTGTAAAGCTTTCATTTTTTCTGTTAAATCATCATGTTCTTGCTATACTCCCCCAGCTCCATCATGGAGCTAAAATAACTCAGCAAATCAGCTCAACACTCCTGTTCTCTTCCAACTCTTTAAGCTCCTTTCGAAAATCCATCTAAGTTTCCAACAAAGCCTTTGAACTTAACTGCTTATTTGAGAAATCACTGGTCTGCCTTTTAAAACTTTTTTTTTTTAAATTGTTCTTATTTGCAGTTGCAGGGAAGTTACAAAAGCATAGCTGGGAACTATCCTCTCTGGAATAATTAGCTGGAATAATTTTTCCACTCTCAAAAAACTGCATTTATCACATTAGACACCAAGTGAGCTTGCTTTCTATTTTCCATAAGAAAAGCTCACAGTTCTGATAAGAGGATAATTAAGAATTTTTTACAAAGGTTTCTATTTCAGTTATCTAGTATTTATAGTAAACAATAAAACTGGGGTTGTTGCTGGGTTTCATTTTGCAGTGTTGGGCAGAGGGGAAGGGAAGAAATGAGGCAACATGAAGAGTTTCCTGTTTACTTTCATTCTTGCCTTCCCTTTAACGTGTCCCAAGTAGCGCACAGGTAACTGCTCCCCTACACCTCACCACTCCCAAAGCAGGGGAGCAATGACTGAGCAAGCTGTATTAGTAGCTGTGGATGAAGAGACTTGTAGCTTGGCAGCCCTGTGCAAAGCTAAAATCCTTGGCTTGTGTCCAACAACAGGTGTTTGCCCCTTCAAGCAATGCTGAAATGATTTTATTTTCCTGAGAGAGCAAATGCTTTAGACAGGTATAGCTGACTCAGATTTTCCATGGAGCATTGCTAGTTTTCTTTCTTTAAAATCTGGAGACGAGGGATATAAGGGGATGATTATAGTGAAAATATCTTGCATTAAGCAAGTCTAGGTCTGTGTGAATAGGTTGGCTTGAAGTTAGGTTTTTTTGTCCTCTACAACTGTGGAAAGGCCTGTGCTTGCTCACATGAAAGGCTTTATTTTCTCTCACTGCAAAAATGCACACCATGGTTTTCTCTCCACCACATGAACTGCCAGGGCTCTCAAACCAAACCACATTGCAGAAGCATTTAGCAACTCTGGCCCATCCTAGCCAGAGGCAAAAAGCCCTTCAGCAATGTCAGGGAGCCCCAGGCCCCCTCAGTGGACTCTTTGATTCCAGCTCCTCCTAAGGAGGAGGACCCAGGGAGGAAGCACTATCCTGAGCTGTCCTGAGGCTCAGCTCAGGCTGTGTTGGAGGAGTGCCCTCCAGCTCATGGTGCTGAGAGGACACTGGAGGATCTCCTGACTGTTCATTAGTACCATCAAAGTGTTCTACCCCTCCATTAAATGGCGTTACCCACTGTGAGCCCCAGCTGAGGGCTGGGTTACGTGTATCTGGTGTTTGTGCAGAGGTGCTGGCAGAGGGGGCTGCAGGGCAGCCTCTGTCAGGAGAGGGCTGTCCTGTGCTGGACATGATCTGTTCCAGCCCATTCCAGAGGGCTCCAACAGATCCACCACACAACATAGCTGAGTCCTGCAGCCAAGATGCTGGCACCTCTGGGGAATGCATTTGAGAAAAAGGAAAACACATTGTGTAGCAGCTGTGAGAGTGCGGACTAAAATAACAAGTGAGAGA
>WAAE01024533.1:0-33556 GCA_013400495.1 Nicator chloris
GACAGTCTGTGTTTGGAAGATGCTATTTGGATATGGCTCATGCAGATGAGAAATAGTTTAAGATTTGAGGGACACTATTAGTTTAAGGAACTTCTTTGTATTTTGAGATTTTAAAAACATAAATGCAGGAAATTATCCACAGTCGTTTGTTAATAGTAAAAAAGAAAAAAATATCTGTACCAAACCAAACTCTTAGGGTAAAGCTTATACAGAATTTAAATAGCTGCTTTCAAAGCTGGCAGTGAAGTATGCTGCTTGATGTCATTCATGGCCTCTTTTTAGGGAACTTAGATTTCCCTGTGGTCATATTGGATTGACTCAGGAAAACATAGAGGGGTCTAAACATCTCAGAGGGAGGTCTTCTGTTGCCTGATGCAGAGGCTGCTCTTGCAGTAGTGCAGGTTATGTTCTTTTCAAAGAGAGTCAGAACAAAACCACCCCTCCATAACCAAAACCAAACTCTAAGACACCTTAAGTGCATTGGCCTTTCAGTGCCTTCTTTGTTCTGGTACTGCACCATCTGCCACATGCTACGCTGGGATTCTCATGAGGTGTTTATTTCTGTAGTGTCTGAAAGCTTGGGCTATAGTATTGGTGTTAAAAGCACATAAGGAGGTACCACTGTGCCTAAAGATCTTAAACAAGTGGGAGGGAGGATATTTTGCCCTTTTTAAAAAAACTGTTTTGTTTTACCCATTCTGCTGTTTTCTGTAGCTGCTCTTATTTTCTAGTTGCTTCCTGCTGTTACTGGGGATTTAACTGCTCACACATGCTTTGTTGTTTCTTGTGTAACTCTTAAGCTATCGTGCGACTTTTACGAGTTTCTCCATTTCATTTGAACTTTCTTCTGTTTTTTGCACTTGTATATCTACATTTCTTTCAGCTGTAAAACAAAACTAGTCTGTATTCTGCTTCAAACTGCTTGTCACGGGCCTTTGGAGGAGCCAATCCCCAGCCCATAGGCTCCTGCTGAAAATGCTGATGAGATTGCTGGTGATCTTGCTATGCCAGGGCCACTGGGTATCTCCGATGTGATCATGAAAGATAAGCCTAAAGCAAGAATGAAAACCGTGCTGTCCTTATTCCTTCTGGTCTGCTCTGTGCTTGCTTGTCCCAGGGTATTGCAGCCTGGAACCTCTTCCACTTGGCTGCAAGAACAGTAACAGTGTGACCTGCACAGACTGTGCAGTGGAAGGAGCAGTGTAAATGGAAATTACATGCACAAGGGCTTAGAACTCAGAAGTCCTTAAAAAACCCCACTTCCTAAGATTTTGAATCAAAGAAGAGATTTATCAGCCATCCTACTTTACTAGCAGTAAGAAAAATTTGGTATGAGTCAAGACTTCTGGCCCAAAGCTCAGAACAGCAGGTTTTCAACTTCATAAAGGTGCAAGTTTTGCCTTATTGTTGATCCTTGACAGAAATCAAGTGTAAGCACCCCTCACTTTGAGACATCAAGTGATGATGTTGGCTCTGCTCCAGTGAAGGCAATATTCCAGGGAAAGATAGCATAGCTGAGCAAGTCAGCTGTCTTAAAATGGTTGTGTTAGAAAGGAAGAGAGTGAGAATAGAGAATGTCTTCTCAAATTTAAAAAAAAAAAGTGTTACTTTAATATTTCTTCTGACTTCCCTCTAAAAGGAGCCTCAACAGTTAGTACATTGGCTCCTAAAGTTGTTGGCTCCTAAAGTTGTCCTTCCAGTGGAGGTGGTTTGTTTTAAAAAAAGGTGACTTAAAAAAAAAAAAGAGACAGAAAGAAAAATAAGGTGCTCTAGTTGAAATTTAAAAAAAAAAAATAGAACAACAAGGCCTATATGAACTTCAGCATATCATCAAAATTTTATTCAATCTGAAACCCATCCCCTCCAAAGCTGATATTGGAGAAAATAGCAACAGTTCATTTACAAATTTGTTATTTAGAGAGATTTGAAATTCAACTTAATTTAGTACTGATTTTGAAGTAATTGTTGTGTTAACCTAGGAGATTAAACGAAAGAATACAAATTCATCTGTGTCTGAACCAAAAATTCTCGCAGAAATTGTCACTTGTTTTTCTTGCCCACTCCTGGGCTAATAACTTCCATGCAGCTGAAACATTGCCCTCTATGGCTTCCGTGCAGTTTATGACTGTCTTTTCCCACTGCACATAGAAATGTTATTTCCATGGAAGGACAGTATTTCCTAGGATCACAATGGTGGTTTTAATTCAATTTTTCCTCCCTAACACAGCTACCCATTTCTAATGACTTGGCACTACCTATTAGCTTGGGTGGTTTTGTTTTCTAATTTATTTTCACGGAATTTCAGTAAGTCCAGGTTTCTTTAGTGCATTTCTGGAATTAAGAATACAAATTAATTAAATCTTGCTCAAATGAAAGACCTCTAAAGAAATTGTATTCAGCTGTAGGTCTGTCTGCTTTGCTAAGATTAATGAATTTTAGTGCTCAAAAGGCCAAATCTGTGTTCCTCACAAACAGGAAGCCCACAGGTGGGTGCCTTTGTTAGACAGGATAACAGGCTCTGGTGCAAAAGCTTTGATGTGTGCAGTGACCAGGTCAGATGGAGTATGTGACAGTAAAGCTTGATTGGATAAGTGAGAACTGCATTATATGTATAGATATGTTGTTTTCCAGACACCCTGAAGCATCTCTGGTTCATACAAAGACCCCCCCTATATGAACTGCTCTTCCCCTACCTCCCCAATTGTGTTAGGTTTTGGGGAGGTGGGATTGAAGTTGAATACATGAAAAGACTTTGGGATTTTTTTATTTCTTTGGGTTTGGCCATTTCTCTTTCTTAATTCTGAAGGGATTTTTAAAAGGTCTTGCCTCTGAAACATTTTGTTTTTCCTGGCACATTCTAAAAATCATCAGCCTTTGAAAAAATTAAAAATCTAACTAAAACTTAGATTTCTCCCGTAAGATGATGACGGAATCTGGAAATCTGTTGTTTTTATAACTTATGATAACAGAAGTGTTGAACAATTAATAGTCTCACAAATACATGACAGGATTTGAAACTTAAAATACTAAAAAATCCCCAAACAAAACAAAACATGAGAGCAGCACTTTTACACACTTGGTTCAGTCTTTTAATATATACTCAAACCTGTACCTCAGAAGAGATTTGAAAACATTATTGCTTTCCAGATTTGTTTCTCCTGCTTTATTTGTCTCTTTTTTTATGCTGGCTAGTATAAAAGTTGTTGGCTAGTATAGAAAACTCGAATTTGATGAGTTTAAGGTACCTTGCAAGCCACACAGTTCAGCTTTTCAACTTGTGAGTGCAGAAAAATTAGAAAAGTCATGTCAGAGCATTAAAATCTTGAATGCTTGTGTCAGGTAGCTCTGGAATCCATGACTACTTCCATCTCATTTAACCCTAATACCAAGCTCACTGAATAGGACAGAAAAAACAGTCCATGGGATGAGCCATCAGGTTATAAACAGTAAAAGTGTGTTACCTCTCCCTGCCTTTCCCACTGCTGTCTGAATGCTCCCCATTGTGCTCCCAGTTTATCTTTTAGTCAAGATTCCTACTCCTGTTGCACTAAGGACGTCTGCCTTGTTTAGCATCAGCCAATGTTAATAGCACTGGAGTTGGTGGATCTGCATAGTTCAGCATAATTTACAAAGACAAAGCTCTGGTCCCTAAGGCAGGATCGTTGTGATGCTCATGAGGGACTGCTCACTTTCTCAGTGATTTGTTTATTTGGGTATGGCACAGATTTGACTAGAGCAGGAGAGTTCTTCTTAAAATGCAATTTTCAGGCAATGGCTGTGCAATTGTTACATTGAAATCTCAGAGAACGCTTCTTCTAGTAGATTAAACCTTGGACCAGAATTTAATATGTTTGGCTACTTGGGATCTTGACCAGTTTGATAATGGTGAGCAAATCATTTTATCACTGTGTACTTGATGCTTACCTAATTAAACCTGTTCACATGCACTGAAGCTGGATATTTTTACACATCAGAGCCAAGAGTAAGAGTGTTTCACTAGAATGCTGGATGGCTTAGTCTGATGTGACATTTATCTTCACTCATCAGAAGTGCAATCAGTGGGGAGTTACCCAGATCTTTGTTCATGAAGATAAATGTCAAATATTATCTATCTACCTTCTCATATGGTGTCTATCACCATGGTATCTGAATGCCTTCCAAAGCAGTGATGTACACAAATTAGACCTAAACCAGTCAGCAAATGATCACCATAAAGATGTCGCTGACAATTTTCTGGCAATGCCTGTTTGCATCGAATCTTTCCTGTTTCCTTTCATTCTGTAACAGACAGTAAGAGATAAACTTGTTTAATTATTGGGGGGGGGGGGGGGGGAGGGAATCATGAAAGATAGATTGGACAGTATGATGGAATACTGAATTCATAATAAATTCTTCCTTTCACCTTCCTTCAAGTTTTCCTTTCTGCCCAGGAGGCTAAAGACATGTTCTCTCTTCTAAAGTCAGTCTTGGAATAAGCAGTGCCAACAAGGCCAGGTGTAATTTAAAAATATTTATGCATTGTCAGTTTTGGAATTAATCTTTCTTAATTGAATTGACATGAACTCATGTCTGCAGGTAATGTAAACTGTCAAACACTCTGCCAGTGACAGCATGTTGGTCAGGGTGGTGAAGTTAATGAGAGATCTAAATTATGATGGAATATCTCAGTGTTGGCTTCGGAGCCTGATGTTTATAAATGCATTAGTAACATCACATTAGCTACAGGCTGCAGACTCTGGAGTTCAGAAGGGCTAATTACTTGTTTGCCATTTCTGAAAGAACCAGGGATGAGTTATTTGTACCTCAGAAACATTTTAGTAGTATATTTGCTGTAGTGAAATTTCTTTCCCTTGAAATACATATAATGGAATTTTAAAGCATAATATATTTCATTTGACAAACAGTGCTCTTAGTGTCTGGAAATACTGTTTTAAAATATACATATCAAACTATTTATTGGTGCTGTCTAGGAGGGTCTTACCCATTTCCAGTGACAGTGAGATCAAGCCTGCAGTTACCTGTTAGCAAAGCATTTACTTAGCACTGCCTAACAATGCTACTTTCCTTTCATAGCAATATGGAATGACTGTTAGCTTTCTAAAATCCAGAGAGTGCAGGGTGGATCCTGTGGAACAGAAATAATCGATAATGTTTGTGTGGAAGGAACAAAATTAGCCGATGAGCCTTTGCTTGCCACAGGCAGCTGCTGATGAGAATTTCCCAGGATGCTTAGTGAGGCATCACGAGCTGTGCCTGACACGCTCGGGGTGAGGCTGCAGACTAATTTTACTGAAGAGAGGTAGGAGGTGATGAATCCAGTCTGAATGTTCCGTCTTCAGAGACGAGCACTTGTTATGTGCCATAAGTACTTGAAAGTATAAAACTGCTTTTGGCACTAATTAGAGTTCAGACCCTTTTTAGTGCATGCAGGCTGGGCTCAAACAAGGATGCTGATTACATTTTAAACAGCAAGGCTTTTATCTTGAGGTAGCTGGGTGATCAGGGAACACCTGACTGATAATAATGTGTCCAGCGGTCCATTCTTCCAGACCAAAGGAACTGGGCTTGCAGATGGAGCCCTGGGGACAAAAAGCTAAAATGCTTGAATATAAGTTTGGTATTGGGACAGTCTCCCTGTGGGTTTGAGCTCAGGATGAAACCAAAAGGATCCTGAGAGTCCCTTCAGGCCTTTCACAGGCAGAATTCTGAATGGATAAAAAGTCCCTTTCCAAACTCAACAGATGCCTAACTAAGAGAGCTAATGGATGTGGTTTAGCTCTTCTGTTGCAATTTTTCAAGAGGTAAGATAATCCATTGTAAAAGAAGGTGTCCTAAAATTTCACTGGTTTTGAGTTGTGTTGGACAAAATTATTTCCTGAAAATTTTGAGTAAAGTTCACAATTCAAATGTTTCTAACTTCTGAGTGATATTACACAGGTATGTGGATTTAGCATATAGTGTCCTTTATTATGAAGGTGACCCTTCCAGTCTTCATGTCAGAGGAGAAGTGAAGGAAGAATTCCTGCAGGTAAGTGAACTGAAGCACAGAGAGTCTGAAGTAACTTTGCTTGTTATAAATGTCAGGTAGCACAGTAATGGTAACATCTACTAATAACTTTGAAATATGTTGAAGAAATTCCTTACCTGGTGTAGCACTGCTTTCTGTAGATGGTTTACACAATGAAAGCACAGGATTTTTTGACACATTTGAAGGAAATGCTGATTAAATTTAGCCACACAGCTCTTTGTTCTCAGCAGGTATACATCATGCTATCACTGTTATTGTCTGCATTTAATACAAGAGAATTGTTGTTCAAAGGGAAGTGGAGGCTCTGTAGATTAACAGAGCTGCCTGGGAGCTGAGGCTGCTGGGACAAGCCTGGTCATGAGGGGACCTGGTCAGGTCATTCTTCCACTCTGGTGTTTAAACAGCATGGTGTGGGACCCGGTGACTCCTCTTACCCTGACTCTGCCTTCCCTTAGCACCCTTAGGAGCAATGATGTCCTCCTTAGAACTTTCCTAGCTTCACGTGTAGTTAGAAATTTTGTTCTGTGAAATAAATGGGGGGGAAGAAAAGGAGGAAATTAATAACTCTTTTTACAAATGCTAATTTAATTTTTTTTCCTCTGGTAGCATAAGGGCACCATTGTTTATGAATGTTCTTCTTACAAATGCTTGTTAGTCAAATTCTTCCTTTCCCTCAAGTCCTCTCTAAACCACACATCTTTCCTTCAGCTGCTTAGTGATTCTGTCCTATGCCAAATAATTGGTTTTAGTGGGTTAATTCTGAGTTATGAGGTAAGACAAATGAGTTTAGAATTGAGTTTGTTTGAAATTCACCATTTTCCTTGAAAATCAGTTAAAAATTGTCATCTTTGTCTGACATATATCTTGCAGAGACATGTACTTACCTAAAGGAACTAAGAAACACAAGTGGGGTAAAATTAAATAACTTGGTTATGCATAAAAAGAAAACAGGAGTTCATTGATCTTGACATACCAGTTGAGGTGTTGCTCATTATACAGACACAGAGTCTGTTAGAGCCTGTATCTCTGAGAGCTTGTCACAGCTCCAGCATTGCCCTGAGCTTGTTTAGATGTCACTGCTATTTCCACAGGCAATCCTGGTAGCTTTCTCCTGCTTTTCACTGGAACTGCTGTTCATGGCAAAACCAAAAAAGTGTGTGTTTTCACAGATGGGCAATGGATTTTTTCTTTACTCCTTTTAAATTGCTTTCACGGCAAATTTTCACAGGATTTAAAAAAAAAATTTGTTGCATTCAGATGAAAAAAAGAAAAAACCCAACAAAACAGAGGTGAAATTTGGTATTTCCAGTTTCCAAACTGGAAACTCAGCTTTTGAGCCAGTAGTGGCATGCTGCAGTGGATATGTATAATAGAGTGGAAGTTTCACGGAGCAGGTGGCCACATGCTGAGCAATTGCTGTGGGAAGGTGTTTCAGTGGTGCATCAGCAGCTGTACTGCCTGACCTTTGCAAAGGTAAGACTGATTTGGAGGCTGGCTGAATTGAAGGCATCTCCCCCATGCTCCAAAAGGGACGAGGAGCAGATCAGTCAATAACTTGGTGCTGACAGCAGGACTCTCCCATGATGTGGCAGGCTGGCCTGGCTTTTGCTGTGCAAGAGAGATTTGGGGTTTCAATCCGCTTTCCCTCCTCCTTATTGCCCTGAGCAGTAGTTTTTTTTCAGGATCTTTTGCTAGTTGGGAGCAACAGAGTTAAGGTTCTCTTTCATTGCTTTGGGGGATTTCCATTCCCTTTTCCTTTAATTTTCTCCTCCCTGTTAATTGCATAAGAGAAGCTAAGAATGTTAACTGAACAGATAATTCTGGGTTCATGTATATGAGCAAGAAGAATTCAGATTTGCATGAAAATAGCTATCCTCAGGTTAGACCTTTGCATTTGGAAATACGCTCTTTTCAGGTCTATTTTCCCTCCATTGTCATGTGTTTTATTTAATGTGAATGGTGGATGTTTGGGGAGGGACAGACGTTTGTTTGACTATTCAGATGCATTGGCAGGGTTTAAGTTGGCACAGCATGGATCAGAGCGAGGTAAGTGGAGACATTTCTATTTAAAAACACACCCACATATACTTGTGCAACTGAAGTAAAAGTAAATCCTTTCTCAGAACTGATTGCTTTTAGTGCTTTTACCTGTCTACTTTCTGTGTGTGTTTAAGCTCACAGCACAGTGGGACCATCCCACTTTGTTTCAGGATATTTCAAGGCAAAACATAACAAAAACTTGGAATAAATCCTCTGTAACAAAGTCCCTGTATGGCAACACCAGAAGAAGATCTTGCCAGGTGTTCCAGTTCCTGTCTTTCTTGCATAAATAATTGTCTCTGGGTTGTTTTTTTTATTTTTCTTCTTTAAACTTCCTTAATATTCTAATAGTAGCAGTTATTCATATATAATGCATGCAGGTTTTTGCGTGATGGCAAGTGGATTATGTGGAAGAATGTGCAGATTTGGGGCTAGGCTGCTCTGACGTGGGCAGGATTAGTTTTAAAGGTTTAATTGACTGCCTCCTACTCCAAAACAGGAACTCTTCAGCTTGGAAAGCAGCCCACTGAAATGGATCTCCTCTGCCAGGCCAGGGAGCGTCAGGGCTCCTGGGCAGGAGCTCATGGCTGGTCCCAGGGGTGCTGAGGCTGCCAGTTGCCTTTGGAGGCTGCTGTGTGACTGCGCAGGAGCCATTCGGGCTGGAGTGAAGGTGCTAATTAACTGGGCTATCAGTTCTCAGCCAGGGACTTATCTCAGTTAAAACAAAGGCTTCATGTTTCTGGGAGTAAAAGCAGAGCAGAATCAATCGTATCAAAAATACTTCTGCAAGGTTTCTCCCCTTGAAAACATGGAAAGGAATGTTAAGAAATCTGTAGTTTGCTGTAGAAGCTTGGTGCACTTCTCCAAACTAGATGATGTCTTATGTTTTGCTGCTAATTGAAGCCTTCATTGTTTTTTACATTTAGAGTAAGTCTTGGCCTTATGCATTCTTTCTCTCAACTGATAAGTTGTCCTCTTTGCAGTGTCCATCCTCATTTTTGGTACATATGTGAGCTGCTGGCTAAGTAGTTTTTTGTTACCTTAATTTTATATTTTGTTTTATTTTCTTTATTATATTTGTCCTCCTATGAGTGAATAACTTCTTCTGAGAGTCTTTCCTATGCTGCTGATGTATTCTTGTCTCCCTGAGTTTGCCTGCAGTCCTGAAGTGGAGTCTTGTGGCAAAGGAACTTGCTGATGACTCAGTTTGAGAATATTTTGTTTGATGACTGCATCAGCTTAAGATATTCTTCTCAAGGCCATAACCCACGATTTCTTTCAACACACCACAGTACTATGGCTGGAAGCAAATAAGGATTGTTGCGCACTAAACAAAAACTCAGAAAGGGTGTAGGAAGGTTGGCAGTGTTTCTTTTTGTTTTGATTTTGTTAGTCAAGAGCATGGTAGTGAATGGCAATAAATACCTGAAGTTAGTCATGCCAGCAGTGCCAGTGCATTGTGAAGCCATGGCCCAACTGGAACAGTGACTCTGAGGCTGGTCCATGATCAGTTCTTCATGGTATTTGATCTGATAACCTGAATAGTAAGCAGTATGCAGTTAGGCTAGAAAACTTGGGAATTCACCAGGGAAGGACATCTTTCACAGCAATGAGTGCATAATGCTCCTTTCAGAAGCACAGTGTTATCTTAGAGTGGAATACTGTTCTGGGGATTCCAGTGAGGATGGGATGCAGTGAGGTATCAGAGCTAGTTTATTTCATAATGTCATCCTAATATGTCAATGCAGGGAGGCATTGCAGGCTTTCTCTGTCCTTAGTAAACTAAATAATATGCTCTGCCAGTATGTTCCAACAGTCACCTAAAATCTGCTCTAAAATGTCTCCTTTAATCTTTTGTAAATTTTTTGGCTTTTAGTTTGACATTTTTGAGAGGGGAGAAGGAGTCTTCACGTGTGCACGTGCATGTTTTTAATATAGTCCTTGGAGAAATGCATCTGATTTATGTTCTCTACCTCTCTGTAACCTATTTTAGACACTGGTTATTTTCTTGATGCTCTGCCACTTTCCAGGCTAGTGCTGATGGCTCAAGCTTTTTTTGCAAAGGAAGCCTTATCCTACTTGCTTGCTCTTGATTATTTTCATTATCCACATTCGAATCTTTATTCATTTTTAATGTGCCTTTTCTTGAGACCTGTAGCAAAACAAAATACAGGGTTTGAACATAAGAGGATTATGATTGATAGAACTTGTTAGCACAGCCTGGGTTTATTGTTTCCTGTTTGATGATGCATCTAACTCCATTAATTTTCCTCACTGCTGTTTTGTAGAGAGCAGTGACACGACCCAACAGACACACAGCTGTCTGAAGAGGCACTACTGGGAGTTCAGGTGCTTAGGTGCAAAAATGTAACTGTTCCATTACTGCTTAACAGCACTTCAGGTTTATATAAACTCTCCAGTCTCTCCTGGTTCAGCATCTTTTCCTTTCTGGAAGCATGGGTATATTTTTACAGCTAACCAGCTTGGCACTGAACCTGCATCATGACCAAAAGCTTCAGTATCTCCCAAGGCCTGGGCTGACACGTTCCCTCATACAGCTGTCTGTGGTACCGACCATCCACAATTTCTCCTAGAAGGTGGTGCCGAGTGTCTTCTCTGGTGGCTGGGTGTGCCGGGCCGTCGCTGACGCGCTGTGCCGCGGTCACTGCCCGACACCGCTGGTAGCACCACTGCTGCAGGGAGGAGGGGAGAGGCAGGGCTTTGGTGTGCGGACCCCACGTGGATGCTGGCACCCTGCAGCAGCCCGGTGCTGTGTAGGGCACGCTGGAGGCTCATTGTCGCTCACTGACCACTTGGGGTCAATGCGGTGAGCACCACTCCCTTCTGTGCTGGCGCTCCAGGATCCCTGTGAGGTGGCTGGTAGTCCCACTGCTCGCTCCGGTGTTTGTGTACCTCCTGCTGTGTTCTCAGTGACTCGGGGGTTTTTGCTGCAAGTCCCGACACGTTGTAGGTCTGGGAAAGGAACGGAACTGTCTTGGAGTCTTTCATGAGCACCTACAATGGATTCAGAGTTTTTGCAGGCTTCAGGAAAGTGGTTTTTTTTCCCTACAGTGTTCCTCATCTTGCACTTGTCAGTGAATGCAATCTCTTAGCCGCAGTAAAGGTTACAAGGGAAATAAATTTTTCAAAGGGTAACTTTGTGGTCAGAGCATCGTCAGACTTGACAGATAAAATCTGTATTTACTTTTTTTTTTGGCATATGAATTTTTAAAGAAGTTGATAGTTTTCCATTAAAGAATTGTCTTTCTAATTCAGGTCCCTGTCTGTATACATGACATGGCAGCTCTGAGCAAGGGCGAGTACTGTGTAAAAAGCTGCCTGGTGTTTACTAGCATTGACACAATATGCAGCACTGAATGCTGCCATTCACACTTTAGTACTGCTTTCAAGTTGCTAAATAGATTCTTAAACATGTAGGGGCAGGGAGTGGATACAAGAGGATAGAGGTCAGCAAGGACCAGGCTTGGAGTCACTTAGTATGTAATAGGTAGGGCCCAAAGGTGCTTACAGCTGTGTTTTTCAAATATACTTCGAAGCAATGGGCTTGATGGGACTGTTTTCCCTTGACCATTAAATGTATCTTGTTCACCTCCATATATGAGATGTACTTAGGGCAGGAATAAAACAGAAGTACTGGAAGGCCTTTGTGAACACATGAGACTTGGGATGTCATCTTGTGGCTGTTCAAAGAAATGCAAGAACAGCTTGTAAGTGTGCCTGAGTTTACTGCCTCTTTACACTGAGCTGGTATAGGTGCAAGTTTCTCCAAATATTTTATCTTGAATTACACTATCATTCTTTGTAAAGTGCATGACAGTAGCTGTTAAATTCCTTACAGCCCATGCCGGTAGTCAGGGCTTGGGGCGACTACAGCAAGCAGTGATAGGAAATCACGTGCTGCGTGGACACCTGAGTGCATCAAAGAGTGCAGCCACTGGTGTTTGAACCTATGGGATGGCAGAGGCAGGAGGACTTTGACATACTGCTGGTAGTCACCCATTTTTTTGTTATAAGCACTTGCAGTTTTACCTTAGCCTTTCCCTGGCTGTTCCAGCTGGCCGGCAAAACAAACTCATAGGAGGAGGAATTCTCGGGGTTAAGTAATTTCCTGTAATAAGGAGGAGTGGTATCAGGCACATCGACATTCTGCCCTTTTTGTGTGGCCTCACAGGCTGTTTGCCTCAGCTGCTGGTAACTGGAGTGGTTCAGAGCTGGACTGGCCAAAGTGAACATCCCAGTCATGGGTGCACAGTGAGAGCAGCACCAAGTTCCCTCGACACAGGGCTAAATCTTTGGTAACTGTTCCAGCTAGACAAAAACCTGTTGCATGTTGGAGTCATGCACAGCAGCTGCACCAGGGATTACAGATTTGACTAGCACTATGTGTAAATATAAATTATCACCTTTTCTTTCTTGTGAAGATGTGCTGTCTTTTGTTTGTTACTGGGGTAGGCTGGCAGATGGAAAGGCTTCTCAGACTTTTCAGTTATGTTTTTAATAGCATTGCCTAATTGAAGTGAAACGATCAAGCCTATGCATGCTTGAACAAAAAGGCATCTGGAAGAGAGTGAACTCCACTCAGAAGGGCAGTACCTGCCACTCTTCAAATGCTCTGTGAACAGGCTTGCTTGGATCTCTGCTTCACGCTCTTTGAAGTTAAATGCTTTCTAATTACAACCCTTAGAAGCAACACACTTTCTGGTCTTGCTTGAAAATAAGTTTGCTGTGATTTTTACCGTTTGTCAGATTTATGGCACTGATTGAGACAGATTTTAATAGTGGATGATCAAACATTTGCTCATGCAAATTGCTGGTTATTTCTGGAGTGCTATTTCATCATTAGTGGAGGAACAATCCATCTGGATAGTGATTAGTTCCAGCTCTAAGCTCTCATTCAAGGGTCAAGATGCTTGAGAGTTTCTTGACAACAAAAAACGAAGGGTGGTGTTATGTTTTCCATAGGGTGACTGCTGCTTGCCCCACTCTAGCCACTGGGACTTCACATGATGTAAGCTATTTAATGTTAGACCTTTACCCTAACTCCTCCAACAGAATAAGGTTGCTTAGTTTGCCTGACAAGTACATGCTTATTATTTTACAGTACTGTGTTATAAGTGTTAAGTATGTCACTAAATACAATGACAGACGTTTTTAAAGACTAATTGATTTTTGTAGTTATTTTTGACATCTTTTTAAAGACAGCTGAAGTGTTTACCCCGTCGAAAATGTGACAATCACACCAAATGCTGATTTCAGTTTCTGCTGCAGATTTCCTTTATTTTGAGGACCAGAAGATGTTCAGAGGTGCTTCTGCATCAGCCCATGAAAGTGAGATAGAATCACAGACTATAACCAGATTTTTAGTGCAGATTATATTTTACTCTGCCTTGGGAGAGGAGATTGAGTCAAAATGAGATACTTCTCATGGGCAGATCAGATTTCAGACAAGGGTTGATTCTAGGTCATGTATCCTCCTGTGTTTTGATTCATGATCATCTCTAAATACAAAGAGTATAGTGAAACTAGTAAAAAAATTTCTTTATTAATTTCCTAATTAATGAATAAATTAATGAGAACTTTGTGCAGAAGTATTTCCTTATTCTTCACTGTACAGGTAACAGTAAAATACCTTAAATTCCAGGTCTGTGACCTTACATCCTCTGATAGACACTACACAAGTCCTAATACACTGTAGTTTTGTAATAGTTGAAGAAAACTGGAAACTTGAATTTTACTTGTGGATAAGTTTATTTAAAATTTTGTAATTGTACTAAAAAATGTATAATTAATTTCTATGTTTATGAACTTGTCAGGATACATGTATAGTGTTGTCAAGTCTACAGCATGGCAAATAAGAATTTTAAGCAGCATGATGATGAAAACTTTGGAACTAGAAACAATGTATGACCCTTTGGTTGCACTGTAATGTTTCTTTGGTAGACATAATTGTAAGTAGTGATTGATTTCCTTTAATTTAAAATGCGGAGTTTCAAAGTGTGCCCAAGGAAAAGGATTCTCAAAAGGAAGTATCTGCTAAAAAACAGAGATAGCAATAGCAGGCAGCTCCTCGGAGTGAATTTTATGAAAAATCCACTTTAAAAGCGAAGTCGGAACTTTACCATGCATAGATACCCCTGAAGTAAAAAAAAAGGTTGTGGGTTATTCCTTGTTTTTAAAACACACCTTCCATGACCTCTTCAGCCTTGGATAACCTTACTGGAAGTCTTAATTATCTATTTTACCATTCTAAATACAAGCAGATACAAAGGATAGAGAGCCTTGCTGATTTTGGTCCACAGCCTGGGGTGAAATTTCAGCACTATGTCAAAAGATGATGTAAAAAAATCTTCCTTAAATTGGTTTCACGATCTTCATTGACAAATAATTCTGTTGGGGGAGGAGGAAGGAAACAAGAGATGTAAAACGATGTACACAAAATCCTTCAGTGTAGTTTTGTAAGAGACATTTTAAATATTAAAATGTATCGAAGTGTATTTAGGGTGCAGTAATTTCAGTTAAAATACAGTGAAAATAGGTAATTTTTTTTCAGACTAATGTAGACTTGAGGCCAACTATTAGCTATTTTAATTGTGTAGGTTATTAACTCTAGTAAAGCAGTTCCTTGTTCCATTTTTAATTGATAGGTTAGTTTTAACCTAAATTTTAATTGTTTCTCAATAAAAATCAGCTGAATTTTTTATAGCTCTAAGGATATAATCCCTATCTACTGCTCAAACAGAGGTGACAGACTCTGTATGAGTCAGGAGTGTATCCTGTTGATGACTCCTGTCTAAGCTCATCCCACAGCTGAGGAACAGTAACATTCCGAAATTCTTACCGGCAGGGAATAGAGGAGCACTGCTGCAAACAGGAGGAGAATCAGCAAGATGATAAGGCCTATGAAGAGCCATTTAAACCTGCGCCACACAATAAATCTCATGGTCTTGCAGGGATTTGTAAACCAAAGGAAGGAAGTATCTGGGCGGCTGCATTTTGAAAGAAGTAAGTATTATTTATAGTCTAAGACCAGGGAATATTTATGCACGAGATTATAACACTTTAAAACATGCTGCTCTGGAGTTTGAAGAAAACATAGTTTTGAAATGCAAGATAGCAGCTGCACTAAACATGTGCCATTAGTACTGAAACCACCTTGCATTTTATCCCAATGCTTGCTGGAGGAAACAAGATTGGCTTTTATAAATGCAGTTTTGCAAAGGATAATTGATGACTAATATATTACTGCATGCATCAGAGTAGCTAGTTATTGGGTATTTCTAAAGCTAGTGGGATAAAAATATCTTACTTTGGTAGATCTAGTTTGGGGTTCATGTTGGGTTCATCTCTTCCTTTACCAGCTGGCCTTTCCTCAGCTTCCTTTTCATTGACAACTTCCAATGTCATTTCAACTTTACCCTGCAGAAAAAAAGTGGCAAGAGATAAGCATCTTATTGAAATTGCACTAATAGGACTTGCTTGGTACTTATACAGAATAGCTGGGATCAGCTCATGGTGTACATCTGTGTTTCCGATTTCCTCCTCAAAATATGCTGATTTCTGTACTGTGCCAGCGTCACAAGACAGTATCAGGGAAAGACACAGAAAAAAACATATCACTGGACATAAAATTGTTCTGCTAATTCCTCTATAGTTCTAAGCTATATTTTTTCCAATTTAGCAAAACAAAAACAGTTCTCTTCTTTCAAGAGCTTAACACCCCTTTCTGTGAAGAAATTTTTCTTGATGTCCAAGCCAAATCTCCCCTGGCACAGCTTGGGGCTATGCATTCATTCACAGGACTTCATCAGCTGCTTTGGCAAGATAGCCAACCTGGCTCCACAGTCTTTCAAGTTAAACAAAGTTAGCAACAAACTACATAAATGAAGTATTAAACTCACATTTTAAAACAAAAAATTGTTGCTGGACCAAATTCCTGAACTTGTGCATGGAATGTCCTATTTACCCCTCCTCTGTCTATCCACTGACCGCTAACAGCTAAGTGGGAGACGCTTTACAGTCTTTCTTTGCAGTTTGAAAAGTAAGGTGAGCACATCTGAAGTAGTTTTAAAAGCAGTAATAACCTTACCGCTAAAATACGGGAGCCATCCTTTTCAACATAACATGGCCACCATCCTTTCATGGATTTCTGTTCAAAGAGAGAGGCAGTCCTGGGAGCCTTCTGAGAACTGTCTGCCTTGTATTCTGGAATCATGTCTATATTACACTTCTCAGGAACTTTTGCTGGAATGATTGTTTTATGTAAATCAAGTTCCACAAAGCCTAGGAGGTGGATACAAAAACAAACACTGCATAACACAACCAACCATGCAGCACAGCAGCCCAACTTCAACCCTTGCTATCTCTAATATACACATACAGGAACTACAGGAAAAGCAATGAACAGATACATTATATTCTTGTTTGTCTAAAGATGTTGTGCGGCAGGGAATTGGGGACACATTGTGTTTAAGCCCCTTTTGCTGGTGTTGATAAATTTGATTTAGCAAGCTGGACACCCCCTTCTTTAATGCAAGATTGTTTGATTTTTTAATAGAGGGGTTTTTGTCCACACACAACTAAGAAGATACCCAAATATAGCAATGTAATAAGTAATTTCTGACAGTTCAATACATAATTTAGGAAAATTTAATGATGGTTACAAATCAATTACTTGTTTTCAGATTTTGAGGCCCATATAGTTTGTATGTAAGCTAAAGACTTTGGAGCAGTCTTAATACAGGGCAGAGAATCCTGTACAGAGCAGTACCTCTAGGAAAGGTAGGGATTAATAAGTGTGAAGTAGATTGCTTAAACCTAAATTACGTGCTATTGTCAATATTCTTATTTAGAATTGAAGCACCCTTGTTTAAGTAATATTAGTTAAAGAAAGAAGCAAAGTAAATTTTCAAGCACATTATCATTTCATGTGCCTTGTGAGAGGGTTCACCTGACTGAAAAGTGTTGTGTTTTACCTGCCAGTAGGCCTTTCCTGAGTGAATACATACTCATTCAGTAAGCCTGTACTGTGAAGGAAAGTTGGAGTATATTTCCATGCTCAGTGTCTCACTGTAAATGCAATCCTTAGGTGATAATTTAAAATTGTTCCCTTTGATATCCTGGTTTGAGACAATAGTAACTATTTTCATTCAAAATCTTACCCAGATAGTCATCCAAGGAGAACTTGTCATTATCCCATATTTGAATGATCAGTTTCGGTGGGATTCTGAATTCTGTCTTGTCAAGACTCCAAAAATGTTCCTAAAATTTTAAAAAACAAATACCAAGCATCCTTAAAAACTATTTATGGAAATTCAAAGCTGGAGTCTGCTAGTACTTGTGAATTCTGGGGTTGGTGGAACTATTAAAAGATCTAATCTTGCCCTGCTAAAAGCTGACTGCTGTTGTTGCCAGCGTATTGTTCCTGGCCCAAAGGCAAAATGAATCTGTTCACAACAGCAGTGTGAGAAAGTTTATGGAACTGAGCCAAATTGTCTCTTTCAATATGTAGGTACAAATTACCAGGCTAGCTAGAATTGGCATTCTAAGCATTGAAATCTTTAGGAATACTTACCTTTTTGGAAACTAAACAGAGTTGCTCTGCTGGGAGATAGTCAAAAGGAAAGACAAATCTCCAATTAAAGTTCCCTTCGCCATCTAATGATCGGTAGTGGACATCAGTTTTCTGCTTGTTTTCTTCATTACCAGGCATCCATCTGAAAATATGGAGAGATGTGTCTGGTGTCCAGTGAGACAACACTGGTGCCTGTTTGTACTGGAACTGTGTCATTAAGGGGTTGCAGACAAGCTGTAAGAATTGCTCACAGAGAGCTGGGGAGTTTTTCACGCCCCTTTGCAGTTTGGTTCCAATTTGGCACTGTAAATAGGAACATCTGAACTGAATTTCTGATCTAAGACCAGTGCTGTATCAGTGGTGAGTTGCTGAGTTCTTTTGTAGTGAGAAATTAGATCTGCCTGGTAGTATTTCTATTGCTTTTTTTGTATTAAGACTAGGGAATGCAAAAATTAAGAATCTAAGTTATGCAATGCCAAAGCTAACTCTCTGCCTTTTCAGTTGCTGTCTGTCTCAAGAGATGAAGTTCTGCAGTCTTTCACCACACATTAACTGGTTGTGCTTTATCTCATAACACTTCTGTACTTCTCTGAGGTTACCATTTGACTTGGCTCAATGAAATAACATTTGAAACCCATGACATTCTGAATGTTACTCATTTTAAGTGTTACATGAGAGAATGCTCTTACCCCTTCACATAAATGTCACTCATTTCTTCTCCTGTGATGCTCTTTTCATCCAGAAGGACATCTTTGGTGTTCCAGACAATCACACGCAAGATATACCTAAGAGAGATGTTTGGGGGAAGTGTTTGGATTGCTTTGTCAAGGCTGCCAGAGGATATGGAGTACGTGGGGATACTCACTTCTTGGCTTTTCGGGGAGTGATGTTGAATGGAGGGCCTGGCGGTCCTAAGCTTTTGGGGAAAACATCCACCCACATCTGCAGCTTTCCCTGTAGCAGTGAAGAAGATGGATGAGGGATTGTTTGTTGCATATAGGTTTGTCGTGGCCCCTAATTTTTCAGGTAAGTTTTCTGGTTTCTACAGAAACTTTCTTGAAAAAGCTGTGTTTTATTATGTTCCTAGACTAACCTGCTTTACATTTTAAGCCAAGTAATAATGATTTGTAGGCCTCTCCCCTGACGAGATATCACACCATTAGCAACATGACATGAATTCCGGAATGTTCCATTTCTGCTTTCGAGAAATCATAACCAAGCTAGTTCACAGTACCTGGGAGATGTTGGGCTGGAAAGTGCTATATAAGGTTCTTGTTTCCACATGTTCAGGTACCAGACCCTGGGTTCTGAGGATATGAAGGGCTAACCGCTCTTCACCCGGACCAAGATGCTGATGCAGGATTTTGTTAGCTTCTGAAATAAAAGAAATGGGAAAAAACAGGGGCTTATGAACTAGAATTTGCATTTGAACTTAAAAAAAAATTAAACCCAGATATTTAAAATTGAGCATAAAAGTGTGTTCAACTGGGAGAAAAATCAAAGATTTTTTTCTCGTATTCTATAAATAACTGGGAAGTTTTATATTTCATCAATGTGAATTTAAGACATACATATAAAATAGGTGAACCAACTCACCAGCTTCCTCCAAAGTATAGTCTTGACCCCCATAGTTAATCTTTCTGCCATTCTCAGAGAGGACAGGAGGAGCATAGCCTTTAAACCTGGCCACATTTTGCAATAACTGGGTGGGTTTTAGTTGATCACGCCAGGCATTCACACCTGAACTTTTATGAAAGCAAAAGAAACATATCCTAAAATTATTTACCATTCAGGGCATTTACACATCATGTAAAACGTATTTATTAAACTAGCTCAGAAAGAGCAGCACTGTATCTGCCTAGACTGAGGGCTCTGGAGTTTGGTACAGTGACATAATTTTGTATCAGCTCAATTACCCTCTAAGACAGAGTGGTTTTTTTCTTCATGTATCAAAATAATTTACATTCTCAGATGCTTTCATATTTACTTGCAGCAGTAGGTCAGAAAATTTTGTTAAGTGTGAGTTCTCTGGACAGAAATAACATACATTACTGTATTGAGGAAATATTAAAATATTTGATGCTATGGTTTTCAGTGAAGGCTGTTCTGAAGACCTACAGCTTCACTTGGAATTTAGATGATAGAACAAGCACAACAAATACCCTTGAGAAGCCACAGCATTGTTTTTAACCATAGAATAAAGGGTTTTTTAGAGATTGGGTACTAGGTCTTACTGATTTTAACAGACAAAATTACTTACATCCAGTACTGCTGGGGGATGCCACAGTGAGATCCATAACGAGAAAGGAATCTGTTTTCCAGATCAATTATGGTTTCACCCACTTTTTCATCACGAGTCAATGCATCATAATCATAGACTGAAATTTTCAGATCCTTTTCTTGAGGCAAGAAGCAGCTGAGTTCATACATTCTAAACATAAACATTCCCCCTTAAGGCTACTGCTCTTTTGAGAAATGCTTCTTATTTTTGAACTTAAAAATACTGAAAAAAGCCCTTAATAGTTTATTTTTGAGCAATAGCCTTTAGAAGGTATTAAAAGGATGTTTCCAGTGCTGATAAATCTAGCAGTAGTTATCTTTCATGCTCCAATTTCTATTTGCACTTATAAATAATTTAATTTTTACTCCTCTGGATATTACCTCCTTCCTTTCTGCACAACGTATTACTTAGATGTTTTCTGTGCATCAGCTTGAATTGAGACTGAGGAAGGAAGGTACTTTGTGTCTGCAATCAAGTATCTTTGCTGTCTATTTCTTTGCATAATCTGAACAATTGAAAACCTGTAGTGCATCATTGCAAATTATACTTTTCAAACCCTTTATAATCCTTCTAGTCCTCCTCTCTGAATCTTCTAAGTTACCAAAATCCTCCTACAACTCTAAACTTGACCCAAAATTTCACAGTAATTGTGCAGATGATGTAACTTCTCATTCCTAACTAGTATTTTTTATTCATATATTTCAAAGGTGTCATTAACCTTTGATGGAAAGACCAGGTACTGGGAATGCATGCTAAGCTGATTACTTGTGAGATCCATCTAGTTTTCAGAGTTAAAACTTTTTCCATATTCCATAAGCATATTTTGTTATTCTTATATGCCTAGCACAGGTTGGTTTTAAGATACATACATTGTTTTACTTTGTGCAATTTACCCACATGACAAAGAAAATGCATGGATTAGCCAAACATCTCTGTTTTCCAATGATTTCAAAGGAAAACACCTTATGCAATTTTACTCACAATTAACTGTCAGTATATAATTATGACTAGAGCATTGAATATTTCAAGTAATGGCTTACCTTAAAAAACAGGAAAACATTCTAAAATACAGTAAATTGAAAATACAAGAAGATATGTTACCTGCCAAAGACTGGGTTGAGCGTATTAGGCACATAATGATCTCTGTCTTCAATGACTTTTTTACTTAGAGATATTTTTATATAAGGATCACACTATTTAAAATAAGAAAAAAGAATATTGTTAAGAACTAGTTATCAAGACTAACTTTATTTCAAGTGTAGGAGAGCAGCCAGCTGCCAGACAAAAGCAAAGAGCCTCACCAGGCCGTTGTTGTCCTGGGGCTGCAGCTGCAGGGCTCGGACGATGTAGATTCTCACGATGCACTCCTGGGGCCCGCTGTCCGGCAGCTCCCGGAACTGCCGCGGAGGAGCGGGAACAGCGGGATCGTCAGGCAACGCATAGATCTTAAACGATCCCTAAAGAACAGTATGAAGACTTGGTCAAGGCAAATGTAGGAAAGTCACTCTGGTAAGTCTGTTTTTTCTTATTTATCCTACACATGCCCACTCTGTTTTATATAGGAATAGCAAAATTATAGCCTGATCCACAGTGACTTAGCAGTCTTTTATTTTAGTGAGTTTTGGATGATAAGACTAAAAAGACAAGGTTATATTCTTTGCCAGTTTAACTCAATTCAGCTGTTTTGATGTCAATTACTCAGTTTTGCTACAGCTAAGAATATGTAACAAATACTTTGTATTTGTTTCTCTCTCCAAAAACATCATTTAAGGTTTGGAGGTTTTTTGATTGGTTGGTTTTACCTACATTAGCATTACTTTAATCTATGACAGTCACAGAAGCACAGAAGTAGTACAAAATACCTTTTCCAAAATCATTCTAAAAATGTGCTTTTTGGAATTGGAGTCCTGTTTGAGAGGTTATCTGGGAAGGTTCTGTGCCATGGTTACCAGGGAGAGTTACATTAGCAGGAATTATATTTCTTTTCAATTAACACGTAGCACATCCAGTGTGAGCAATGTGTAGCTGTACTTTCCTTGAAAAAGATGGGCCCGTAGCTAAGTAGTTATGAATATCTGTTGCCTCTGCTAATGCACACATCCATATTTAAGCTGAAATGCTTGCATGTAGATCTACTAAAATAACCACTTACATACACAAGACTGTAGCTAGAATTTGTTTGTTGCCCATCATTTAAAATTTACCTTGAATTCCCCTACCACTGATGGATCATCACTCTCCTCAGATTTCCCTCTGTATAGTTTAAATGTGTCACAGAAGTCTGTTAAGTTATTGAATTCAGGTACTTTTTCCAATTCACAGTCATACACCTTTAAAAAAAAAAAAAAAAGGAAAGTTTAGCAATTATCATATATATCAGTGCCACCATAGTGGCACTGCAAAGTATTTTATGTTTGATGGAATATTTTAGGGAAGCAAAGCTTTTGGAACTATTTCTGTATCAAAGCGGGAGCAAATGCAATGTTTTGGAGAGCATATGATAAATCTTCATTTAGGCTTGGTTAAAACCAGAGCAAGTAGCATGTCATAAGCCTATCTTTACTTTCTTTGTTAGCTGTATTAGATAAGAAATGAAGTTTCACTTCAAATTTTAGCCAAAAAAAATTAAAAGTACTGATTCTCTGTGCTCATACTTTCTTAATGTGTATGTTTATTTAGGATCTGCCTGGCACCAAAGAAGTCAAGAGTAAAATTCCGTTTGACTGAAGCTGATATTAAACTATTAATACATCTCTTAATAAGTATAGTTAAGTAGAAGAGAAGCCAAGATATCCTCTTAAAACCTTCACTTAATCACATGAATCAGTAAAGAACTTTTATAGAAAATCATGTATAGTTAAATTTTGAAGAGCATTTAAAAATAAAAAGGGACAGTTTTGAACAAGTCTTGAGCTTATAAACTCTGAAATACATTAACTTATTTTATCCTGAGCAATACCTTTAAAGTGTCATATCCTTTCTTAATGTACTGTCCACATTTTTCATATTCTCCTATTGAAGCATAAAATTTGCTCCACCAATCAACAATTTCTTCCTCCTTAAAGAAAAGCAAATTAAAAAAGCTTTTATTGGGAGATAAAGCCTCTCTCCTATCATACTGTACAGCAGAAATAATGAACAATTAGGCATAGTAACAAATAATATATGCTAAAACTTATTATCAGTAGGTAATATTAAAGCTTCATCTGAAGGAAAATTAGAATACAATAATTAAGGTAGTTGCAGATCTCACTGTTAACCAAATGCCATTGAAAAGTAGTTGTCTTGCCCCTTAAAAATAGTACTTCAATAAGCCTCATGTCACCTAGATACTGGCAATCTATACATTCTACTAATACAGTATTTCTGTGGGTTTTTTCTATTTTTAAGTCTGATAATCACTCTTTAAGAAAGTGCTATTTTCTGTATTAACAGGGATTGCATAATATAATTATTTGCCCCTGAAAACAAACTTCCAATGGTAATAAATAGCATTCATTCTCTATGAATGAACAGAATGAATACACATCCACTGTGTAAATCTGACTTTTTAAAGATTATTTGGATTTATGGAGAATCTTCAAGTATTATGCAGATCATTCAAGGTGAGGGTTTGTTTGGGCTGTTTTGGGTTTGTTGGGTTTTTTTTAATATAAAAGGCGTCCTATTTCACTCTTGCATATTTTTCCTAAATTTACTCTGTTACAAGTTCACTGTAGGTTTTATATCAAATACTTTCAGAGATTACTATTCTCACCCACATGCTTAGGATGCTGATTTGTAGACAGTATTGATATACTGGTTTTCAACTGGAGAAAGCAATGTGTAGATTTTTTATAGTAGTATACGTTACCTTTTCTGTGAGCTGCTCACGAGGATCAAGTCATAAAAAAGAGCAAAATAAAAGCAATCGTAAGGATATGATTTGTAGAATTTTAATCAGGTAAATAGGCTTTAAATGTTTAGGAGTTTGTATATAGTAAGTGTGCAAAGCAAGTTACTAACATTAATAATTTAGAAACGCTTTTGAAGAATATTCAGACACCATGTGTTTAACTTGATATTTTTGTGCTGTCAGAAAAGCAGAATGTTCTAGACATTGAATTTCAGCATGCATATATATATATTTTTATATATATATATACATTTTAGAAAGTGGGTTTTCAGGACTATAAGACATTATTACCCTGTGCTTTGTTCTTCACATAACAAAAAAAAAAAAAGGCAAAAAATTTCTGTCTACAGATTTATCTGTATAAGTGTAAAAACAATGTGCACAATTGAAAATGCTTCACCTGTTAAATCACAGATACCATAATTATGACCTGCTAGTCTATTAAGAGCAAGCATCATGCATCCCATCTGGAAGCCACAATTACCAAGAGTAATTTCTGCTACTTTATATACATTATACCTTGTGCTTTCATTTAAAAGCATTAGCAATGAATTTTTGTGCAAAGCAGAAGAACTATGCAAAAGATTTTATGAATACAAGCCAAATGCATCAATAGGTCAGGACATCACTCGGGTATATCATTCTCATTTACTCCCATTTCTGTTCTCTTGAGTAATTATTTTGCTGGAATGTTCAGGTCTATCATATTTTACTAGTCTTGTCTACCTTCAAATCATAAATACTGCAAATTCTTATCAGATTAGCACGGGACTGCCATTTTCTAAAGACAGTTGGAGTGATTTTTTTGGAAAAACACATTAGTGATTTGCATTAGTGGAAACAACATCATTAGTAATTTGCAAAACTTACTGGCACAATTCATGAGGTAACTTTGAATAGTTTGCCATATTTAAAATTCACTTTGTTTAAATACTGGTTTGTAATGTTGACAATGCAAAGGTTAGCTTGCATAATTATGCAATCATAATTTAAAGACCAAATTTAAAACCTTTTCACAAAATATACTGTGTAGAACTCTGAATCTTTCATCAAAGCATAATCTTGGAAGAGTTTAAGTCAGGGGTTATGTTTTGGGTTTGTAATTTTTTTCCCTTGATATACCTCAAAATGTCTCTTCAAATAATGCACTTGGTAGTTTTGGGAAGGAGTAGTTAAGGAGAAAAATAAATCAAAACCTGAAGATCTTAATTAAAAATTCCCAGAGCGAATAATAGTCTTCAATATTCGGATATTATTGTTACTACAAGTTGTAATCAGGATGTGCTCACAAAATGCCAAAACACAGAATAAAATGCCACATGATAAATTAGAGATTTTGGAGTGAAATATTCACATGGTAAAAACAATGTAATGTTACAGTCCTTTTTAAAATGTACCCAGTAACTTCACTGTAGATTGTTATACATGAAGTTATCAAGACATTGAGACTTAACTATTATCTTTTTGAAAAATCTGGGATTATGGAAAAAAATCTAAGAGATGCAGCGGATCTCTAGAAAAGTCAGTTAGAATTTTTTAAATTGTAATTTTATTTTCCAGGAAGTAGACTTCTAAACAAAGTTGAAATATTAATGGCATAGTGAAATAATTCCTGTTAATATTTTTGCTTTTATCACAGGGATTCTAAGTAAGCTGACACACAAAAGAAGTTTTTAGTAGCTAATACATGTTCTATATGCATAGTAAGATTTTCAGAAGAAGGATACCTTAATGTACCTAATCCTACTGGACTTGTGAGCATCATCTCCTCCAAAATCTCTCTCTGGCAGAACTGCCAGGAGAAGTAGCCCCTCAAGGCCCCAGAGGTTAACATTCCTCCCCATCCGGCCCGTCCTGGTCACCTGCATGCATCCCTTTGGTACATACATGCACTGTTGTTGGAGAAGCCATTTTGCTGAGTGCTGTTGACACACTGCTTAAACACTGGAAATTGGAATGTAACTGATGAAATTTTGGCATTTTGTGTCCTCAAGGTGTTGTCTGCATAGTGCTTACACTTTCCATGGTTTCACTTATTTCAATTCCGATTGTTCTGAGTCTTCATTCCTCTAAAATGGATGCTTTCCCTGTATCTAATGTTATGTTTGGCTTGGGTGATGTCAAACTAAAAGAAATTGTGTTTCTGCTTATGTGACATTTAAACTTTTCCATTTTTAGTTGAAATTAACTACACAAATAGAATTGATTTTCTGGTGACTTTGAAGTGCTAGGTCTTCTTTATTTTCTAAATATTTTTTCTTACAATTTTTAAAGAAAATAATACTTCTCTGTTCCAACTTGTATTAGAATATATACTACTCATATTAGAAGGAAAACCTATTTCAGATAAAAGTTAGAGACTGTTCTAAATTAAATATTAATGACAATTTACATGTGTGATGACAGTAATCACAAGATCATGGTCTATGATATACTTAGAGTCTGAATATGATGACAAGAAGAAGAGATGAAGTAAGAACAAGGCAATCATTAAAATACTCAAACAGCAGTAAGAGTTTAAAAGTTTAAATTCAGTAGTATTTACTTTGGGACTGCTGTAATAACAAAATATTCTGCATTTTCAAAAGTCAAAATTGTGGATTAAGAGCCTGCAAAATTGCTATATATTAAAGGGCATAACTTCTCTGCTTGCTTTAACGTAACAGGCCATCAGAAATCTATGAAAACACCTTCTAGGCCAGGGAAACATTTTACAGTCCTAAAAGAATAAACTTTTTTTCCTTAAAAATGTACTGCTTAGAATCTGTCTTCAGTCATGTTTTAATTCAAGAGTAAAATTCTGTAACCAGAATTATTTTTTACCTGGAAAGTAAAACTGTATTGTGGTGGTCCTGAAAGAATCAGAGCAGTGAAGAGACAAGGCACAACAGAAAAGGAAAAGAAGTGTTAGTGCAGAAAAAATTTGTTTCAGTGGTATTGGGATTGGATGGCTTAAAGGTAAGAGAGGCCAAGCCATGGCTGTGATAAAATGAAGGGCTGAAGGACCAGAGCATGCACTTCTAACTCCTTTATCTAGAACTGCTCAGTCTGTGCAAAATCAGGCTGCTCTAACCACCTTCAGTGGGAACTGGGTGATGTTCTATCACACATTTTCAGTAGCTATTGAACAAGTGAATTAGTTCTTAGGCTACTGGTGAATTTGACCAAGGACAAAATGCTATAGTTTAGTGTTTACTATATGAAAACAAAGATTAAAATTAGTAACAAATTTCCTTTGCTTTCCTGTCACCAAATAACTTTCTCCCATCTGGCTTTCCAGGGGGTTGCATGTGTTTCTGACAATTTTGCTGTCTAGATAGTTCCTCGGAAATCAGAGATCCTAAGAACAAAGTCAAGCATCAAATTTCAAAGATTACCTGAGCTGTTAGCAGTGGCTGTGTGTCTTCCATATCAATTACTGTATCCTGGCGAGGTGCAGCAGAGAGCAGACTCACTGTAAGCCAAAGGTTTTATAAAGGCAATGTGTTGTAGGAAAAATATCTTACTAAACAGTTTCATCAGATTTAAATCCAGACAGTTACAAAAGGTGTAAAATAATACATTGGCTGTATGTTTGATCCTCTAGAGAAAGCAATTCATTGCCAGTTTTTCCTAAAAACAGACAAAATACTTTTGTGCAGGATATGCAAACATTTCTCAAATATATAGAATTAAAATTAAAAGTAAGAGGAAAACTTGAAAAAATGTAGAGGAAATGTCACCATTGTATTCAGACCATATTTGCTGGAATACTGGATCATTTCTTTGGCACTCGTGCTGAGGTGATCTGCAGGTAGTTAACTTCCAAGTTGATACTAAAGAGGAACTTTAGGGAATGAGCACATCAAGTCCAAGAGTGGACTCACCTTTGCATTACGCCCTCTTATGCTTCACAGAACGTTACACTAATTAATACTGTCTGTTAGTTGTTTGTCCTTTCAGACAACATTATCTCCACCTAAGTACACATCACAAGATGGCTATTCATCAGTACAGCATGCAGAGGAAACAGGCAGGTAATTCTAGCATGTCACAAGAAAGTAGAACTCTTCATTTTCCAGCTTTCTACCTTTCAGTTGTGGTGCAATGTCCTGTTTAGTAGTGTAGGGGTCGCAGCGAAAGCTTTCCAGTAAATCAATAGTGCATTGTCCCACGATGGGCTTCCGTCCAAATGGTCTGTGGTCTATTACTTTAACAACAAGAGATGGACTGTATAACTCCTCTTTTGGTAAAAGCTAAAAATAGAAAGTTAGAGGGTTTTTTTTTTACAATGCAAACAGAAGAAAAAGAAAGAATAAAGATTTCCCCCCTAAATTAGACCTGTTACTTCATTTATTTATTATTGAACTACTACATACATTCTATGGCTGTATGGTGAATGAAAACTTCTAATCTTATCAGTCAATAAAAGTCAGTAAGAATAATTGCCACAAATCCTGAATTTTCTTGACTCTTGCACAGCACCCATCCTAGCAATAAGAAAGTAGCCAAACATCTAAAGGTAAACTGATGCCTTTTCAAATAAAAAAATATATACTGCACTGGATTGTGCATATGAATTTGTGCAGCCTTCCAGTGACTGTACAGATGTGTTTACGTGATCTTTATTACAGTTTTCAGGCTCATAAATTGCTTACAGTAAATCAAAAAGGATTTGTGAGTTTTTCTACTTGTAACAAATCCCTGACCTTTAAAACTATGGACCTTTAAAAATTATTTTGCTCTAGATAGCTGGCATATAGGTTTTTGTAACGTACAACTTTCATGAAGAGAACAGAGGATGGAAAATTCGGAGTCTTTTTGAGGTTTTTGATCACCACAGATTCCACCATTTCACCCCCACATTCCACAATTAGACTTGGAGACATAACAGGTGCCAGTTGGTAGTTTTTCATGTTTCGCAACCCCCAGGCCAGAATCTGTAAAATAAAATCCAATATAAGCAACAGTGGGAAGGGATATCAATATGCTTAATATAACACTCAAAAAGTAGGAAAGAAGAAATGAAATCTTTTTCAATAATAATATGTGTCTGGCATATTAAAATAAAAGTATTTCAAGGTTCTAGTTCTAGGAACATTAATGGAAACAGTGACATTTCACAGAGAACAGAGTATTTCTCACTAGGATTTTTTTTTGTTTTCTGTAAGTAAATACACAAACTTTCTGTCTAGAGCATGAGAAGACTGCACTTGTATAGAGTTAGTTTAAGAGTAACCATACCTCAACAGCAGTGAGTTGAACTACTGGTCTGATTCCTTGAGGGACCATGTAAAGCTTTGGTGCCCTTTGTGATGGAAGAATTGGAAGGTTGGTACCACCCTGTTAAGACACAAACATGACTATTAGTGTCTCTCATCTTTCTTAGATGAAATACCTTGCAAGTACTAAGACAGTTCTTCCCATAGTGTCTCACTGTGAAAGAATATATGCATGTATCTCATTATATTACACATATATACAAAAAAGAAATATATACCTTGTCTCTCAAAATAAGTTCTGCAGCAAAAAGAATGTCTCCACTAGCTTTGCCATTATTTGTTACAGGATACCAGAGCAGTTTTGGTGTGATGTCATCTTCTGGGATTAACTTGACCATGGGGGAACAAACACTTCTTCCAAGGAATTCATCTTTACCCTACAACCACAAAGAGCAGAAAGAACCATTAATGTACTGTAACTAATATAAATAAATAAAAAGCAATCAGGGTAAAAATATTTCACCTACCACTTGGTCACTGTCAAAAAGTTCAATAACAACATTAGGTGGGTTTTGGGCTATTGACTGTGGATCCCCATAGATCTCAATTTCATTAAATATGAGAGTTTGGTCCCATGTAGGATTTAGAGTGGAATGAATGATCTCAGTTGTTTTGCTTTGATGGAGGAAAGAAACATGAGCATATGGATCTGAAATATCATACAAAGATTGAAAGCAGAGTTACAGACAAACAAAACCACATACAAGCACATTTTTTATCAAATGTAATATGTTATTTTTCTATTGTTGTTACCAGTTCTTTAAGCCATTCTATGTAAAACAAAAATGAACTCATATACATAATTTACATTTAATAGAGCATTTTCCATTTGATTACTAAATCACTTCCTTTATACAAGGCTTGAATAACAGAGTAATAAATTAAAATGATAAAACACCTTGCAAAGCAGAAAAAGAACCAGAAAATTAAAATGAAACACTGTTTATACTAATCTTGTCTTAAATCTTGTCCATAGAAACTCTTTTTTGTTGTCTCCATTGATACACAACTGTACAGCCTCATAAATAATAGAAAGTTCTGACTAGTTGCCAAACAACAAATTCTCCCAGGCCATATTGCTCAGATCATGGTTAGGTTTCAAACATGCTTATTTATAGCAACCTCTTCTTGTGAAACAACTGAATGATTGAAGTGGTCTAGGCCCACCAATAGGTCTAGGCCTATTTGGCAAGCCTTTAAATCATCAAGAGCTCTGTAGAAGATACCTGATGATGGTCATCAATGTTTCCTGTACAAATTGCAATTACTAAGGCAATTTTAAAGGTTATCTTTAGGTCAGTTTCAATAGATTCTGACAAGTTACACAATCAGAGTTTTACAAAATATGGCTAATTCTTCAAACTGATTTTAAAGGAAAATAAAATGTAGATGAGCTAATTTATGTATGACTGCATCTGAGGTGCCTGTCCTGAATTATCCATATGCAACTTAGAGGCATTTGTAATTGTTTCTTTACATTGCTTTTAAGTGCTGCATATTGAAATAAGACCAAATTCACACAGGCAGCCATACAAAACCCTCCTCATTTTAGAAAATTTGTTTTCACTAGAACTTGTAAAGCACTGTGTCTTCTGTAACAGAGGCATGACACTAACACAATTACAGGGAGAAAAAGAAGGATACAAACAGAGGGTAACAGAGAAAGAAAATTCATTTCAGCTTTGTCTTTACCTGAACTTCCTTAAAGGAAGTGTAAAGTCATATCCTTACAGAATCTGAATTCAATTTGCTCTGTGACTTTCCAGTGAAATTTTGATTAGCAAAACTTGAAAACTGGGTATTAGTCTGACTACAAAGATGCCAGATGGACACAACTCTTTTGGAATACATAAGAGCTGGAAATAAACATGTATAAACAAATAAATGCCTATCAGTAAGGCACAGTGTAGTTTTCTGCAAGTTCATTTCCATTATGAATTAATAGAAAACACTGAACACTGAGAGACATTTGGTAGCACAACTAATGAAGAAACCACCCAGCTTTCTTCACCCTTGCTTTTGTGCAAACTTCCTGCACAGAAGGACAAAACTGTATGTATGTAGGCTTTAGTTAGAAGGAGAATCCAAGGCACAAGAAGGGCCTGGTCATGGGAAATTCAGACCTCTTCTGAAATCTGATTCCCTCACTGAGAATTCATGAGCAGCAACTGGTACAGGACAGAGAGAGCACTTTGTTTGCAGCAGCCTCTGGGCCAGTAGTAACCAAACTCAGATCATACGTAATAAAGCTGAGACTCCCTTTACAGCATCGTTTCAGTAGCTAGGACCTACACACAGACCTTACGGAGGTAAGATATTCTACATCCAAATAAATCAAGCTACAAGTTCATGGCAAAAGTGGGTTTTCTACACCTTTGGAAGGAGTTTTCCATACCTGAAAAACTGTCCTTGTCTAAAGCCATGAGGTTTCTTGCCTGGTAGATGTAACAGCGAAGGTGGTAAGTATATACTCCTGTATCAAATAAATAAAACCAGTTCAACTGCATTATACAGGTGTCTTTTCTGTGATGAAGATATTTTGAATTTATAGAAATGCTTTACACATTTTAACACAATCACTGTAGTAACATTTTTGCTGATGAATGTATTAATACCAATGAGCTAGCACCTGAGAACATTTGTTCCAACACAAAGCAGGAAAAAAACCCCAAACCACTAATGCTATTCAGGCGTTTTTTCACCATATGATCATCTAAAAATCCTTTTATTCAAAAATTTCTGTTTGAAACAGTGTGATAATCTAGTCCATCCAAAAAGAATCAAGAACTAGGCATTCCTTTGCTTAATTTAAGTATTCACTACAGCACTTCCAAGGTCCGGGGTGTTTCACATTTTTAGCTCTTAGCCTAGAAAGTTATTCCAATTGTAACTCTGTCTCTTTGGTGAAAAGATTTTAAAAAACTGAACCACTACATGTTATGTGGAATAGCTTAAAAATAAGATGTGAGTGGCCCAAACCCAGGACCATATGGGGTTAAGTTACCACAGCTTTTTTTTAAAAGATGTCAGGTGTAACCCTTTCAGCCCTCCAAAAAATCTGTGCCTCCATATAGCCTCATGGGGCTGAAACCTCTGACGGCTGGCAAGAAAAGTGCCATTTTCCTCCAGCTATGGTCATTATTAAAAAGAAACTTCAACAATGTTCCTGAGTTTCTGAAATATTTAAGATTTAGACATCCATTCTCAGCAGCTTGATCAAGTTCTGCAGAGTTCAAATAAAGACAAGTGTTCAGCCAGAGCTCCTCAAAAAGGATGTTAAGTCCCAGGATTGGCCTCTATTCCTGTTAACTAGCACTGGTGGCTCCCATCTCAACATCCCTGCTTTTGTGATTCACATTATAGTGATTACAAAGAATTTAAAACCCATCCAGGTTGGCAAAGTTACAGTTTTGTTCACTTTGCCAACTCCACTACATGGTACTGCTTCCTCTGGGCCAGGCATTGTCTGATCCTGCACTGAGCTGGTTAAGTGACCTGAACGAACAAAAAAGTTACATTTAGCATTAAAATTCCTGTCCCATACAGGTTTTAAAGATGTCTGTGTGACAGTGGACTGACATACTGAAATGACTAATTGTAATTTTTCTTTAATAACTTAAATAGGGTCCAATCAAAGGTCTGATAGGAATTACTACAGAAGGCATACAAAGCTAGATGTAAACCACAAAGATTTATGATTCTGTTTGAGACCAAAATGAAACAGACAACATTTTTGAGAAAGGAATTGTTAAAGAACCTACTGTCAAAATAGCAGGAAACCATTGGTGTATTGGCACCAAACACCTTTGTAGCTGACTCCTTGGTTTTGTCTGAACTCTTCCCTTCTCCATCATCGACACTATTGTCTGCTCCCTGAAATTGCATGTAGAGAAAAGTTACTGAGTATTTACAAACATAGAAGGAACCTGATAGAAATGGACTATGTGGGGGAATTTATGGGTTTCCATCTCTCTTCCAGCACAAGGAGAAATTTACTTCTGTGAGTAAATGTACTTCACAAGATGTTTACTCATGTCCAGAGGTCATCTCCTGTTGCCAATTAAAGCTCTGCAGAAATCTTATGCAGTCATTTCATCTTGCTTCCAGAATGTCTTATTTCCAGAGGGGTACTAGCTACCTATCAGCTCATAGTGGAGGAAAAGTCACAGGTCTTCTGCACTGTGCTGTGGCAGAGAACTGTTCAAAGGCTTTATCCCAGCACCAGCCCAGGAACTACAGCTGTAAGCGAAACTGAAATAGCAATTATTAAATTCAGAGCAACCAAATTAACTGGAGAAAGAAAATGCTATCAGTGAATCCTTGGCCAACATTTGATGCAAAACAGAGAAACAAACCAAGAAAAAAGTGCAAACTTTTGTTAATGCTATTCACTCAGAATTATTATATATTTTATAAAAACAAAGAAGCCTTCTCACATTATTTGCTACAGTTTGTATTT
>WAAE01024538.1:0-15956 GCA_013400495.1 Nicator chloris
AGGCCCAGATCTTCTAGAGGAAAATGGCATCTGAGGTCTGAGGCAAACAAATCGATGCCAATTTACACAGACTACAAATCTGGCTTATTTTTTCCACTCTGAGTACAACATTTTTAGAAACTATAACAAAACAAATGAAAAAAAAAACCAAAACCACCCCACAAAACCTGAAGTCTGTACTGCTTATGGCTCAAATGACAAAATGTGCAACAGGCAGTAAACACAATATGACAACAATCCACAATCCATACTTTTAACAATCCACAGCAAACTTCAGGAGGTTTCCATACAAATTTCAAAGCTCCTTAAAACTTGCAATAAGCAATTTTATGGCAAAAAGTTTTGGCTGTTTAGGAAAACAAAGCTCAATAAATAGCTTCCTGCAGTAAATACATTTTAAAGCATTAAACAAATGCAAAATCAACACACAGTACAAAACCAGTGAGCGTTTTGGAGCTGATTTCCAAAGGTCTCCGAGTTGCAGGGTATCAGTCAGTCCCTAATTAGAATATATTATCCATCTACTTGACACTTCAGTGAAATGTCTATTCCAGCACAGAGCTGCAGCTTTGTTCAGAACAGGTTTATTGATATTCTGCTGCATTCCCTCTCCAGACCCCCAGTGGCTGGGTTCTGTTTTATCACACATCAAAAAGGCCGTATGCTCAGGGCACCCCATGCACAGCTCCGAGCTGGAGGTCTGAACAGCTGCAAGTAGTGTGCTATCACAGGAGGGACAAGCTCCAAGCAGATGTCACAGATAAAATAAAAAAAAAAAAAAAAAGAAAAAAAAAAGAAAAGAAAAAAAGAGAAGAGTGAAAAGGGAGTGTGGCTTGGGAATGGAGCAAGAGGAAGCGAGACACAGCAGAGCAAGACCTGACTTACAACATGCCTATCATGCTTTATGCAAACACTGGTCTTGGTTTGCCCTCCTGACTGTCATTAAAGTGTAATTAGTAACTTCACATGGTAAATTTGTTTCTTTAAGAAGCCACCTATTTTTGGTTCTTGATAGCAGTAACCTTCCAGCCAGGCGTGGATTGCACCTCATCACACCCAGGGTGGAACAAAGGCTAAAAGTGAGAAATTCCATGGTGCCTGCACTCTGTGGTCACTGCTCCTTCTCTTCCAGCTGGGAACCTCCCCCTTTCCCACATGAACCCTGTAAACAGAGATTCTGCTGCTGCCTTAAAGCCAGGTGAGCTGCTCCTTGAGACCCAGGCCATGCTGGAAAATCAGCAGCAAGGAAGCACTTTCAAAGGCATCACTTTCCTCTCCAGACTGCAGGAATCTGGAGAAAAGGCAATGCTCAAGGTCATTCCCAAATGTAAATCTCCCTGCTCTGCTGGCAGTTCTCTCAGCTGTGATACCAAGCCTACAGACTCTCACACTTTCCACCACAATAATAATGACTTGGGTACTCAAGTTCCCTCCTGTTATTTGACCTGTACATCCTCCATATCTTTTTTTTTAATTACCAAATCCAAAATTGACAATGCCTTTGAATAAAGAAAAAAATACCAAAAACACAACAGAAAGAAACAATGCTGAATTGTGTGGCATATGAGAAAAAAAAAATCTCAGCTAGAAGCATAAAGGTCATGAATACAGCTGCTTTTAGGAAAACAAGTAATCACTACAGGTTTTCCACATTATTTTTCAGTGGTTTTGAATGAGTATTACATGGTTTTCACTCCCAAATAAAGAAAGGGGTCAGAAAATAACACACACACACAAAATATCAGTAATAGCTTTGTCAGGATGGATCTAAAATTCTGGAGGTTTTCAGAGCACAGCAGACTGAGGAGTGCAGTAGAAATACTGACAACCCAGCTCTTGCAGTCCATCAACATGAGCAGTATGGATGATGGAAAAAGCTCAAACCTTGCCAAATTTCCCATTAGAAAGGAACCTCTCATCCCCCACGTTAGTTCTGTCCGTTGAGTAAGGTGCAAAGATCTTTTAAAAAGTTCCATTCCTCTCAGAAAACAGAAAATGTGGTGAATGGGCAGATTCTCTCCCTGGATAAACCTTTATACCATCACTTTCTTTGCATGGAGTTTCACAGAGGAAAACATGATGATCTTTAGCTACCAAGGTAAGACCAAACAGAACCAATCAAGGTAAAACCCAAACACAGCCATTGCTCTCTTTGCCCTCCCTTTCAAGGGCAGCCACAAAAAAACCCAATCTCAAGTCATTCTGCCACTCGTTGTGTGAATCCCTGGCCTAGGCTGAGTTTCTAAAGATCCTAAGCCTTCAGGAAGGTGGCTCAGCTCTCTCTCTCAAACACATCCTGAGCAATCTCTCTCCCCTGGCTTTCTCCAGCTCCATGAATTCCCTCCACAACCCCAGCAGTCAGAGGGGCTGCAGCCAAGCTGTGCTCACCCTGCAGGATGGAAATTCTCTGGATCAGCCTCACAAGTGGCAGGCTGGAACATAATGTTTGCAATAAGTTTCCTGTGTGTGCTGCAAGACCTCCCCAGCTGATCCCTCGCAGTCCTGACTGCGTTTGTGTTGGAAGAACACATAACACAGGGCCTCAGCAGAGCTGTTGATCAATAAAAATGTTCTCCTTAGGGAATGCCAGTGACATCTATAAACCTGTGAGTGTCAAAACAACGGCACGAAAAATCCTGTGTTCCTACTGTCAGTGGGATGAAAGCTCTACAATTAATGCCAAGCCAATGACACCACAAGGAGAAATAAAACAAACAGCTGGTGGTACTGTGGTCCAACATGCTGCTCCTCATCTATGAACATTTTCAGAGAAAATATGCTGACTCATGTTTTGAGAGAAATGGCATCAATCTGGCCAGCGATGTAAAAACCCTACAGCATTCATTCTATTTGGAGTTTGGATTCTAATTCATAATCCTATTTTGAGTTACACACGGAAAATATCACACTTAAAATGCACAGATCCCCTTTCAAAGGAGAAAATAATTCGTGGTCACTTTGTGTGTGTGTATCTATTAATGTAAAGATTTTTAACAACCATCACACCTTTGAAAAACAAATCACCTGTTTTTCCTAAAACCAGCTGAAACCTCAGCTAGGCTGATAACATCCACTCCATTCTTGCTGGATGTCAGGGAAGCTTCATAAAGGGTTTTTTTCCCCCCTGGTTCTGTAGGACACCCAGCACTGATTCAGTGCTGCTGGTGATAACAACAGGAACATAAAATGCAGGCAGGACTCTGTGCAGCTGTTGGCATTTTAACCACCTTGTCACCTTACTCATACATGACCTAATACTTAAAATAACTCACTGAGAGAGCCTTCCCTCATTATTGACAGGAGAACTAAAGCCATGCCAACAATTATAGAAAGCACAGGGAAAAAAAGATGGAAAATAAGGTGGATGCAGCCTGTGGAGAATGATGGATTTTGCTTCTACACTGACAGTAAAACTTACTTTAACAAACACTGGGAAAAGTAGCTGTTGAAAACATATGTTCTTTTAATCAGGGAAAGAGACCTATGTGAAAAAAATGAGCATTTTTGAGGGGTTTTAGAGCTCTTGTTATAAAAGAACTAAAAATACCACAAAAATGAACAGGACAGTATACCATGTGTGGTTTGAAACAGGTTCTCCAGCCAACTGAAGGGCCCAGGTCCTGTGTGGATTTATTACAGATAAAAAAATACCATAAGTGCTACCAGATATGTAATCTGGAGTACTAAGTAACTATAGTGAGTTAAAATGAACTAAAATAGCTCAGCTAAAAAGACCTTCAAGGAAAACCAGACAGACCCATACAATTCAAGCACAGTGAATAGCAACACAAAAGTTTAATTCTACTTTGCAAATTCAACATTAATAGGTCAATTATAGAGGAAAGGTCTGCAGGATTTTATGAAGAAAGGTTGATACCATTTAGGATTTCTGCAAATCCCGTTACTTTTTCTTTCTAAGGATCAAAAAAATCATTGTTCCAGTCTCCCATCAGATGATGAAACATGAAGCAAAAAACAAGGGAGCCCACAGATTTGAACACAACTAAAGCAATTCAGTTGCCTCTTTGTGCAAGCTAAGTAATTAATATGCGAACATATTAATTACTACCCAGAAGACAATACATTCAAGTGCAATGTTTCCTAACACAGGAAGAAATAAGACACACAACGAGAAACAAACAAAATTAAAATTAATAACCTTAAGACTCTTTTCCTCCCCTTTCCTCAAGAAGAGCCCCAAACCATAACAATATCGATTTCTATCTATTTTCTGTTTATCTGTTTTGTCCACTCCATCTCTGCCAGTTGCCCCAGGCAATCAACAAAGCTCTGCTTGTTCAGCCTTTGATCATCTCCGTGCTGGAAGATTAGCATATGCATCCTCTCATCCTCCCCTTTATCCTGTTAATAAAGCTCCAAACTCCCTCCGCTGATGTTCAAGAAAGAAACCGGCTCGGGATGCTTTGCCCCCATTCCCTGCTCTGCTCAGGACTTGGAATGCAAAGTACCAGGCACGAGTTGTGTAAGTGCTTATCCAGCGGCCCTCTGAGGAGCAATTCTTACTTGTTTGATGCAGTCCACGTTTGACAGACGTTCCTGGATCAGATTGGCCCAAAGCGCGTTGGGAATTTTCTAAAGAAAGAACAAAAAAAAAAAAAAAAGAAAAAAAAGAAAAAAAAAAAAAAAGAAAAGGGCTGAATATTCACAATTGAGTTCAAAAGGAATTTTACCATGCAGGCACGTTGTGGTTAAAGGTGAAGTGAGATGTTTTCTTGGAAATAAAGAAATAAATAATTCCGTGCGGGTCATTAACATGAGTTAATGACAAAGAGTTAATAAGGGCACAAACCCCGGGGTTAAAGGGAAGCTGAGCACAGAGCAGGAATATCCATGGGGGTTTTGCACACTGACGTGGAAGCAGGGCCAAGTTCTGCACACTGACACACACACTGGGCCTGCAAAGGGATCCAGAAGAACATCACATCCACAAAGCATCCTTTGAACCACAGGGATCTGACCCTCGACTGCTCCATGGGACAGAGGGCTCAGCATCAGGGACCTGCCAGCTCTCAGTGACACAAACAGAACCCAGACACTGAACAAGCAACACAAAGAGTCTGATTTTCAGGTTTGTCTCACAGCTTCACGTAACTCTCATCATCCAAAAGGTTTATTTAAAATATATTTTATATTTGAACTTCGTTTTTTTTTTAAACTCAGGACTGTGAAATAGGATGGAAACTGTATCTGCCAATATTTTCAAAGTGCTGTTTAGTTCTGTGACTGCTACTTTGTCTATCTCTGCAGATGTTTTCTAAGAAGGTATTAGCTATGTGACAGAAGAACAAAGTTCCTATACAGATTAGCACCCCTCAACATTTCCACTGTATTTGATTTCCTGACAAGAAATCAGCAATACTCTCCTTCTAATAAGAATTTGCTTCACTATCTTGTTAATTTAGGCTTTCATTCCATGCTGAACTTGGTTAAATTGTGTTAGCCAGTTTAACTCAAAGTCTAAACTTCTGTCCATGCAGCTTGTAACAGCCATTAATCATTTCACTAAATGCCTTGTCTTATTCATTCTGTCATTACTGGTAAAATGAATACTCAGGAAAAAAACCCAACCTGCAATCAGATTCTCTACCTCCCAATTAAAACAAATTATCTTTCACTTAACAATGGGAGCTTGCCTCTCTGTTCCCTTTAGTTCTATATATTGTCTTTTTCCTAACCAGTCTGAAGGGTATAAAACTAAAAAGGAGTATTTCTATAGGCTTGGAGAGGTAGACATGGCAGGAATCAGATGCTTCTCTGTATTCAAGATAACCTTTCAACATATTTTTCCAATCTACATATTTTTCCAATCCAATTGTCACTGATTTTTAATAATTAGGCAATTGTCTTTTAGTAAGACAATTAATCACATTACTGATCAACTAATCCTGGGACTCGTGGAACCTGGAAAAAAACATTCCTTGGAGCAACTCCTTTGAACACCCATTCATACAATGAAAACCTGTGGCTGATGATGTGGGAAGATTTCATAAAACCATCTTCATGAGATGATGAAACAATTCCACAAGGAGTGGTGGAAGTGGTCCCACAGAAGGCACTTGGAAGGAGGGTGGAGAAAGTGCTCCAGAACACACAGAAGAGCCCAGCTGGCCCAGCCAGGCAGGGTTTGCTTTTGTTCCTCTCTTTTGTCCCCAGCTCTCAGTGCCTCATCTCACATCAGCCGTGCACGAGACAAGGCTCAAGCAGGTAGCAGAGAAGGAGGGAAGGAAATTGCTGTGTTTGCTGAGAGCCAGCAGGTCCCCAGGGTGCTTTGGCAGAGCCTCCTGCAGCCCCTGGCTGCTGGAACCTGTCACCTTCCAAAGGGGCACCACGCTGCTCCCAGGGACAGCCTGGCCCTGCCTGCTCCTTTCATGTGTCACGTCAAAACAGGCTGCAGGCTGCTGGGGGCTGCTCTGCTAAGCCTTGCCAAAGCAATTTAAACCAAGTTTATCCTCACTTCTCTCCGTGCAGGGGTGTTCTTGCTGCTGTCTTTGGAGCAGGCTTTGTTGCACAAAAACAATCAAGGACACACATTCAGGTATTTCAGTGTTTTAGCTCCCTCTGCTCTCTGTGGCTCAATTCCAGTCTCATCTCCCATTTTCTTTCCTCCCACTGAGCAGTGGCCTACAAAATCATTTTCAATAGGCTGCTTGCAGAATGCCTAGTTATTCCACTAGAAATCAGGATATCTGGTACATATCAGGTAGCCCATTTATCATTTATCTCTCATAAACACAAATACATCATCAGCCTGGTAGATGGGATTGCACTTCCCAGAAATCTGCAATAATGGACAGTGACACACATGTGATAACAGCCAAAGCACACCCTACCCACAGAGCTGTCCCAACACTTGGTGCAGGGAAAGCAAACACTGCTCTGGGATTTTGGTCATGTTCACACCACTTTCCTGTCCACAATGATTTCATCACTATTCCCATATTTGCTGAAAAATTGTACCTGCTCAAGATTAATTTTAAATATTCCATGTAATTTCAGGAACATCATTCAATTTCCATGCCTGGTCTACTCAGGGTGGTATTTCAATTCCCCTTTCATAAAATTCCCCCACTTTTTTTGAAAGGAAGCTTTTTCGGTGGACATTTTTCTTGGAAGTTTTGGATTTATTTGCTCTGAAAACAGCTGCAGCTAAAAACTTCTGGCTTCTCCAAACTGGCACCTTGGAGAGAACAGCAATCAAGTTTGAAGAAATGTACTTTAGGATCCTGAGTATCATGAATGTTTAGGTTTGCTTTGTTTAGATAAATACACATGAAAGGCTGGTCTTTTTTGGATACACAAAACAGGAACAGTTTCTTTTTATTCCTTTCGAGTTGCCTACCCTGGAACAGATTGGAATGCTGACCATGCATAGTTAAGGATGCCTTGGATTTTTTTTTCCCTCTTCTATTTCATTTCTTTTTAAAAAGCACAGGGATGTGACACAACTCTGGAGCAGTTTTAAGTTATTAAGTATTATGCAAACACCTTAACTGCAATTTAGTGTAGCATTAAGAGCACACCCATCCCACAAATCCACAATTACCACAGTTGTTTCAACTTCTTATTTCATCCAGTTAACAGGAAAAGTGAAACATGCAATAGCTCATCATTAGACTCCACTATAGGAAAACCTGAAGATGCTTCCTATTAACATTATAATAACTAGAGATGAGGGAATAATTTGCAATGATTCATCCAAAAATGTAGCCTCTTTTTCTCTTCATGGAATATTTATTGGTAGCTTGTGGTTCTTCAATTTACTGAAGATTCAAAAATATTTAACTTCTTTTTGGAGTATTTTTACATGCAGAATGATCACATTTTGCTTTGAACACTCAGTATTTAAAATTCACTACCTGAGCTGTGCTCATTAGTAAGTGGCCAGGTATGTGTGGGTGAATGATTGCTTGTCCAACCTGAAAAATGGAGCTTCAGAGAGTAATCATGGATTTTAAACATGCCTTCCATGGCTGCCTGTGCCAGGAAACCCCAAATGCTTTAACGGGTGAACACGAAAGAGATGAAAGCTTGGCTGAAGATGAGTAGGTGAAATATGTGAACAAACATTTGCAGAGCTTTTTGCAGCATTTGCCCAAATCCAGTGACAGTGGCCAAGTGACCTCAAACTGCCTGACCTCTGGCTCTGGGGTTAATGCAGCCACAGCAGCCTTAGATGTGAGAAACAACATGAAATTCTGTTTATGATCTTCACACCAGACTCTCCAAAAGCCTTGGCTCCTGCTTTTCCTCTCCTCCATTTATTAAATGGCTTTGGCCAGGACTACAACTTTTGAGTGCCCTGCTTATATCCAAACTCATGTACGCAGCTCTTGTTCTGCTCCTGACCAGACATCCCAACCTAGAGGAACCCAGCAGTCCCCTCCTAATTCCAGGAGTTACCTTTGAAGAAACAAACTCACCCAAAAGAACAAAATTATCTAGTGAAAACCTCCTCCTAGGATGTAAAAAATCAAACCCAAAGGCAAGCTGCACAGTGCTGAACCACCAGCAGCCTCTGCTCTGCAGGCCCTCCTCACCACCTGATTAGCCTTGACATTTTTGACTTTCATCTTCCACACCATCCATCTTTTTAAATCAAATAAGCCCAAAAGGACACCCTTGAAAGTGCATCTGTATAGTCTGAAATATGTTAATAATTACAGTAATTAAACCAAAGGGAATTTTTGTTTTAAATTCTCCCCCTCCAAGTATAAATTTATGAACCTATCAAAACAATCTTTAATAATTAGAACTAAGATTTCAAAGTACATATTCTCAGTAAGAATAATTCTACATCACCCCAGCCAAATGCAAACAGTTTTGCCAGTGAGTTCAGGGAGTTCAATGAACTCTTTCCTCTCAGATCTTGGAGTGTGTTACTTGAGGCATCCCCAAACTTCATTCATTAATCCAGTATTTTATTCAATTTTGATAAACAATACCCTATTTAGCTTAATTTTCTAAGGTAAAAACCCTAATCTGTGTATCACACTGGCTGCCATCTCAGTAAATTACAAATCTGTTGGCCAATTCCAATTCTAAATTGGATTTGGCAGGGGTGTAGAATTCCCACAGATAGGAAATTGCTTCAATTTTTGTGAAAATGGGTGATAAGGGACAAAATAGAAACTCAAACTAGTGGACTTGTTACAGAAAGTCACAAAAATCCCAGACATTTTCCATTCTATTTCTTATGGAATGCCTTGACATTGGAGAAAGGAATCAGCCAAAAAGGCAGGAATCAGATGTTTCTCTGCATTCAAGATAACCTTTCAATGTATTTTTCTAAACTGTCACTAATTTTTATTAATAAGACAATTAATTACATTACTGACCAACTAATCCTGGGAGTCATGACACCTGGAAAAACTGTTCTTTGGACCAACTCCTTTGAACATCAGTTAGGATGCCCACAATGAATGGATTTAAAAATCTGACTGCAGAAACTCAGGTACACAGAATTGGGAAAAATTCAACAATCTGAGTCAGCTGCTCCTGCCTCAGCTTGAGAGCTTCCAGGGCTGTCAGGAGCTGACTGGGTTGTCATCCTCCTTTTGAGTTAATGCACCAAGTAAGTTATTTGTGTCATGCTACAGAGAAATCAAGCACGCACAACTAAGTAGCACTGTCAGATCAAAAAAAGTTCTTTGTGTACACATTTTCCAGAGCATTTTGTACCAAAGGAGACCTCAGAGATTAATGCTTATTTTACTGAGATTATCAAACGTGCCCAGATAGAAGACACTGTGTTTAGTAAGAGAATGAACCATTCTTTAAACTGGATTGTGCATTCCTGGATTTTCCCCAGTTCTGCTGCTTGTTTCAAGGTTAATATTTTCAAGACCTCCATTACTTTGCATTGTCTCCCTCTCCTGCCCCTGTTCTGTGTCCTGACACCAAGGCACAACACAGAGAGAAGAGAGTCTTTACTCTCATCTGCCTAACTCAGCAGTGGAAATCACGGGAATGCCACATCATTCCTGTTCTGTGACACGAGAACAACTGTTATTATATCCTCTTACACACCTGGTTTCTTTCTTTATATGCCTTTGCTTCCTCTGTCTGCATTAATACTTCCTTGAATAACAAAGTCTCCTGAGAGACACGGATGGCATTGAAATGTTTACAAAGCCACATTGCCTGAGGGGAGGAAAAAAAATACAGGTTGAAATAGTTGGAAAGAAAATGAAGCAATTTTTTTTCAGAAGGCTGCAGAAAGACAGAGCTTTCCTAGACATTCATTTAAGTATACAGATGTTTAAGTATACAAGCAACTAGAAGTAGTTCCTTATAAAGATGTTCAAGAGTATCCAGCTTTGAATAATGGCTTTTTCATCTCCTGTACCTTAACACAGAATTCAAAGAAGGAAATATTCTTCCTCCCACGCCCTCACCAGCATCACCCGCCGATTCTGAGGTTCAAATGCAACTCTGACATTTGCATTTCAGCAGTGCCAGTGGACATGAGACAACTGACCATGCAAATGGAGCAATTCACAGCAAAGGAACACCACAAATCTGTAATTACCTGATTCCCCCCAGGCTAATTGGTCCTGCTAGAAGGCTGGGCAGACAAGGCAGGCAGAATTTTGTTACATTCCAGCAGTTTCACTACTGGAGTGAGTTCTCACAGATCTCACTTGAAAACATCTATTTAACCTGTAGTGTAATACCCTCGGGTGTATCCCTCAGGAATGACACCCTTTGATTTGTCTTGTGCTCATCTATCACTTGGATAAATCTCAACATTTTTTTCCCAGAATAAAATTCTCCAAAATGCTGAGCTCAGGAGAAAGTAAGAGAGTGAGAAGTGCTACAACACTGAGGGTAAGGTACTCACAACTGTAGTTTTCCCAGAAGCAGGTGGACCAAGGACACAAATTCTTGGAGCTGTGGAACAAGAATATGCAAATGTCAAGATGCAGAACAGCAAAAATGCCAACCAGTTTCCCACTCCTGCACTGCAGAATATCAGTGTAGCCACCATGAAACAATTACTTCAGCTGGAAAGCTGCCTCAGTGGAGACTTTGGGATTGGGCTCCACTGGGAAAAAAAAGGGGAACAGAAAATCAGTGCCAGCTGGGCCCCCTTTAATCTCCATGGTCAATGAGATTAACACTCTAACTCTGCCACTTGGAGAGATGTATGAGATATGTATATCTCAATCCATTTTAACACAGGGAGAGTTTAGTGGGTGAACCATAAGATGAAAACATTTCCTTACATGAGTTTGACTTTTATTCCTGAAACATTGATTCAGAACTAACACATTTTGGGATAAAAAAAAATTTCAGTTTTTAGTTTCACCTAAATAGGTTGCATCTGTGTTCAGAGAGGATTTAGATACTGCAAAATGAAAGACCCCCTCACTACGTTTTATGACAGCTGCCTTCAATTTTTCTAGTCACCATTTAAAGTAATTTTCCTCATTTCTGTTTCTTGTGTTTCTCTGCTGCATGTCTCCCTCTCCAAGGTGCAAGAAATGCATGCCAGCTCTGAGGAATTCCTAATGCAATGCACACACACCACACAATAGGCATTACTGCCCTGAGCTTCGTTGGGAATGAATTAGAGGCAAGACAAACAAGAGAAAATGGAGTTGCTCTTAGGAAAGTATTTGGAACTTTTTCCAGAAATACACCTTGGGCTGCAATCCCTTGAACTGTCATTTTATATTAACAGCTTTGATGTTTTTCCCCCCTATACCACAGGAAAAAAAAACAAAACAAAACAAAAAAACCCCCAACCAAATCAGAGTCTGTGCAGGAGGGACTGGCAGTTATTTACTGGGAGTAACATGGGTGAGAGCAGAGGAGGGATCCACTCACCCAAAAACCTCCTCAGCTCTCGTTAACCAAGGGAGAGTGTGTCTGATGGTAACAGACAGGCAAGGATGTGAAATGTATTTTCATGAGGCCTTCCACGCACTTAACAGTTATTGGGCAGGTGCAATTTTTAAACATACATGAAACCCAAATTACAGATTCATCTTTACAAAGTTATCTGACTTGGAAGGTTTAAGAACAACTCCCCCCTTATTGGTTCTTGCAAGTGCAACAGAACTAGTACACAATGTAGAAAAATACTTTAAAAGGATACATCAGCTGTTTTTATCACCTAATTTCTTTCAAATGTAATGTGATTAAATCCTAGGGTTTTTTTAAAATCTAACACCTTGAAACTCCAGCCTGGTACTTAGGAATTATTTATAAACAGCGTCATAAAAGAGTGCTTGGGTGCCAACACTAATCAACTTCTTCAAACCACTTCAAAGAAAATCAAAAAACCTTTCCATCCACAGATCCTTTTGAGGTTTAACTAGGAGCATGATTTAAAATTCACAAGAAAGCCCTTAGGTATTGAAGCTTTAATACACAGCTTTCTTGGACAAACGTTTGATAAAAAACGAAACATACCATTATATACACCATCTCATGCTTTAATATTGCCCAGGGCTACTGTAAATGCTCACTTTGTACTAAATCTGGTTTTCTCTCTGCTTAGTGGCTGGCAGCAGATGGGGCAGTGTGATTCACTGATTTACTCATTTGCACACTTGTAGGACTGCTCTAAAGCGTTCTCCCCAAACGTGTGACACAGGGGCACAGCCAGGACACCACTGGCTGTCATGTTTAACCCCTCCAATCAACAAATAGTCACTATTTCATACTGCAGCTCCAAAGCAGCAGCTAAATGAAGCCAGGAAATTCTGGGAAATGCCTTTTTCCTCGGTAACAAATCATATTGAATTCTGGATTTAGTCTTGATGAGACGCTACAGGATTTACTTGTCCAGGTAAAGCAAGTTTTAACACTCAACAATGATTTTAGCAACAAAATGAATCCTGGAATAACACAAAAGAACAGCTGGACTCACAGAGTTCCATTTCAACCCCAAAGATTCTATGATCCATATTAATACAACAAAATTTGCTTAACTTGTAAGAGAAATCCTTTGTCAAAGAGGAGAAGCACAGGGAACTGAACATTCCTGCAGAACTTTCTTACATTCCTTCAGAGGTTTGAGTGTAAAGGAGGAGCTCACAGAAATGCCACTCGGACCCTGAAAGCCTTTTTCATTAGCACAAACCAAGACACGGTGTAGAAAACTTGCAGCTTTGAATATGAAAGAATTATCAGTCTTCACGTGGCCCTTGATGGTTTTTAGAAGGAGCTCATAAAAGAACAATAGCACAGAGCCCTAAGCACAAACACTTTGCCACACATTTGACCTACAAGATTTTCCAGGCAGTTGTAAGCTATAATCACCATTAGACTTGTTTATATTTTTAAAAGTACTTTAGATCCTATTATCAATTTAAAAGGTTTTCTAACTTCACACCTGGGATAGATGCAATGCTTCTTTTCCACACATCTCTGTTTGAAATTTTCTCTAGGGCTAAAACTGTCTAGGCAAGGCAAGATCATGAAAATTCATCACTTTACTGATGGCTGTAATCAGGTTTTTTTTCTTCTAAATAGTCAGCACCTTCTGCCATGATCAAAAAGTAAAATCAACTCTGCTACACATTTCTGTTACGTTATTTTCCATATAATTTATTCTTAAAACAACATTTAGGCTTTAATTTTAATTGGAGTTCCTCTCCTTCCTTAACGGGGTTTTCCAGACCAAAAGCAGACAGCATTTTCCCCTTGACAAACAACTGCTGTAGTTCTGTCTTTAGCCTCTAAGTACTGAAGTCATGAGATGGAAACCTGCCTAATTCTGTTAAAATAATACTGTGGGGCTTCAGGACAAATGTTAGCCCAATGTGAAGAAATTTTATCAGCATTCTATCAAACTGCAGGAAATTCTTCCACATATTTTCCATGGGTCTACAAAGCAGATTGATTATTCACGCTGCCTGCACCAGAAAAGGCTGGGCACAATTTGCAGGATTTGATTTTTTTTTTTCTTTTTCCTTTTTTTCCAGCATTTCAATCAACATCCATCTGATCAGCACCACTAAGAGCTCACAGCACCTCCAGTGATAATGATTTCATTGATGCTGCAGCAGAACTTTCATAATGGTTTACTCTGGTTTTAAAGAAACATCAAAGCTCCATGACACCAGCTCTCCCTGACAGCTCACGCAGAACAAAAATTACAGTTCAGTTGTGCATATCCAAATATAATCTGCCTAAGGGTGAACAGTTTGTAAATCAAATAATTTGATTGAGGGTACATGCTTTTATTGTGCAGAATACAGACTTCCCATTCAATTTACCAGGTTTTGTTACACAGAGGAGCAGACACACTCACTGTTCCTTCAGCTGAGATGCCACTGAGCTGTGGAACTCATTAACAGCAGAGAGTAACAAACTAATCAAAAAGCAGAGAATCTGCCAGCCCAGGTAGAATAGGAACCCAAATTTACACCTGACAAAAGGAGTAATTAGCAAGCTTAAAGACAACAGGAAATATCAGATGGGGCACAGAAGGCATTAATAATTGATACACCAGAACTCTTTGTTATTCCCTCAGAGGGTTTCATTGTTATAACTGTTAAAATGCATTTCTTATTAGATTACCCACTAAAAAAAAAAAAAGAAATTAAAAGCATCTTTCCTCTAACTATTCCAAAATGCTCACCATTTTTTTGTTTGTTTCCTCCCTCCCCAAGACTCAGCCTGAAAAGTTGGATCCATCACCTGCCAACAGCAGCGCAGCTCCCAGGAGCTGTTCACAAATCAGGAACTGAACTATTTCTGGTGTCTCCGTTTCCACTCACCATCATCGTTGTTTTGCTTTAAGTGGTTTATCATGAACTCAATGGGATCATCTGGCTTATGAATTAATAGCTCTTCAAGCATGTTCTGGAAATAAATGGGACAAAGTCAGAGGAAAATTTAACGCAGCTCTGCAGTCGTGGATATCTCGCATTTTTACAGCAATGTTACAATGAGGATCCTAAACAGCTTATAAATGCTTATTTATTTTCTTTCACAGACAAAATTGAGACATCAGAACTTGTTTTAGATGCCAAAAAACTGAAGATGGTCAGAAAATTGCCAGTTAAAAAAAAACCCAACCAATTTGCTTTGGCTTATTTATGGTACATACGGACACCAGAAAGGTTTGGCTCGAGCAGCCTGGGGTCGAAAATGGTTGAGACAGCACTGACATAAAAACCATACAAGGAGTTTGAAAACCAGAGTTCACTTGAATTTGTGTCTCTGCAGGGCAAGATGACCCTTCTCTAGCACATTCCCACAAGTTTCTGACCAGCCCAGAGGAGTGCTGAACAGACAAGAGCTGTGGAAAACACAACCCACAGAAATGGCACATTTCACACCTGAACCAGCCTTGCCTCCTGCATGAAAACGAGTGGGGAGAAGGGAGGGGAAAAAAGCAAAAAAAAAGGCTTAAAGCCTTGCCTTGAATGTCTATTTTGGAGCCCATTTTCATGTTAAACCCTTGAAGTTAGACAAGGCCTTGTTTCAGCTCCCACTTGTAACAGTGGGGATCTTGCACTTTCGGGGAGGATTTGGGCTTTACAGGCACAAAAAAGAACAACCCTGAGAAATCCATACATTTCCTAGTAAGCCACGAGTTCTGTAATTAAAACTAAACATCAAACACAACTAATGCTCTAATTTAGACAAGCTGCAGAAATGCTCACGCTGGAAGAGACATTTCTAAAAAATAGTCATAACATTTTTATATTTGCAAGTAAATTCCATAAAGTCCGTCTAGTCCATAAAATTTTATATCCTCACCAACTGATTGTCTTTTATTAGAGTGGCCTGTTTTCCTTTTCCACTTCATTATAATAATTAAAACACTCAATTTTGCTTAATAACTGGTGATCGTGCAAGTTCTGATGTGTCAAGGTCTGGGTAGCACAGAGCATAAATGATGAAAATTGTATTTTTATTGGAAGCTCATTTAAAAACTATAATGTTCCAGAAACATTTATTTAAACATTTATTTA
>WAAE01024550.1:0-22297 GCA_013400495.1 Nicator chloris
CCAGGTGGAGTCTTATGGAGACAGAGCAGAGAAACAGAATCCCCTCCTGCTGCCCATGCTGCTTTTGATGCAGCCCAGGACATGGTTGGCTTTCCAGGCTGTGAGTGCACATTGCTGGGTCATGCCCAGTTTTTAATCCACCAGTATCCCCACGTCCTTCTTGGCAGAGCTGCTCTCAGGCCCTTCATCCTCTAGCCTGTATCAATATCTGGGGTGCAGCAGCCCAGGTGCAGAACCTTGCACTTTGCCTTGTTGAATATCATAAATTTTGCATGGGTTTACTTCCCTATCCTGTCAAGCCTGTTGAGCTGATTATTGCTAAGAAGGGACCGCAGCAAAAACCAGCAAGGAATGAAAGTCAAGATGTAATGACATGCCCTTCTGAGGGAATGAGCCTGGAGGACAGATCACCACCTCTCAATTTCTCTTATCTAAGGACTGATATGTAATAATGACTTTTCTTTCTAAAAGTTGTTTGAAAAGAGAGAGATGGCATGTATAAGGAGGAAGAGAAAACATAACCAAAAAGAAAGGAAGAACATAGGAGACATAGAAAGAGACATAGACTATGCCAAACAAAGGGATGAGACTGATGGGAATAAAGGAATACGCAGCAGAATCTGGATGTGGAACAACACCCTTAGAGGGACAGCAAATGGACATGTACCAGCAGGATCAACACAGTGAATGGGATCTAAGTATGACACTGACACACTGGCAGAGGGCCAGATTGAGTTTTTACACATTACAAGAGTAAACTAAGCAGAACCAGATCAACTAAAGGCATACTACATCAAGTGTAGAAGACCTCCAAAGAAAACAATGAAAAAATTGCTCCTGGTTCCTGCCCAACAACAGATACACGATGAAAAATGCCAAACCACATGAGTAAATCTTTCTCACCAAGTTCTCCTCCAAGATCAGGAAGACATTTCAGCTTCTATTTTTCCCCAAATGTAATTTTGAAATTATTCCTTTGTTTGTATCCCTGGGCTGCATTCCTGGAAAGTTTGGATTGCAAGTATAGGGTTTGTGCATTAAAATTTTCTATGGGCTTGCCCAGGGAAACTATGCTTTGTATGTCGCTGTTCAACAACATGCCAATAAAAGCCTTCAGAAAAGCAGAGTAAGCACCTCTAATCTGTCCTGAGTTCTCGTGCAATGCTGCCTAAATGTGAAAATTTGTTAGTTTTCTTTGAAAAGGGGAAAAAAAATAGATCTGAAAAAGAAAAATCCACCTGAACCACCACTCTTCAAGGCACGTGAAAATCACAGTAATTTTGCTTTGAGTTGGAGAAAGAATGGTTATTGTTATCCACTGAAGTAATAAAAGATGATGGGTCAATTTAACATATTTTCTTTAAAAAAATATTTATCAATTACTTTAACCTTAAAATATTGATTCAAGTCCAAGTATTGTAACCTTACAATTTAGCTTTATGTAAATGAAAATAGGATTATTTCAAACTGATAGACTACAATATCAAACCATATATACTAAAATCAGAGAGTTATAGAATATTCTGAGTTGGAAGGGACCCACAAGGACCATTGAGTTGAAGCACAGACTTTGTGCAAAACAACCTAAAAGTTAAGGCGTATATCTAAGATGGCTCAAACTCTTTTTGAATACCACTGGGCTTGAGGCTGACTTAAAAATAAGGGGCTTATTAAAGAATGGTTCTTCAGGTTAGGTCACAAGGTGTTAAGACTTTTTCTATTTTTGCTTTCCTCTCCTTGTATTTTATATCTTACTAGGTTTCCCTATAATTATATGAATTGCACCTGTTTAGAGACATCAGTAAAAAATCTAAAAAAATCTAGGAAACACATCCCAAGCTTACAGAGCTGTAACTCAAGATGTGAAACATAAGTACCTAGGAAGACAAAAGGTTAAGTTATCCTCTGTAGCTGTTTCTGTACTGCAATGTAAGAGTGGTAAGATCACTCAATTTTACTGCTTAAATGTTAATATGAATGCAGGCTGGTATATGTTCAAACCATGCCAACCAGCCCTGCTATGGACAGCCAATCCACAAGTGTGGCCCATTCCGGAAAGCAATGTGGTTGTTGCCACCCTGTTTGGGGAGAGGGATAATAGGTCTGTGTTTACACAATTTGTGCCAGTCTAGTAAGTCTCAAAGCCAAGGAATGGTCCCTAAGCTCTTTTGTTCATTAGTCTGGATGTTTCTTGCACATCTCATCTGTTTGCCACTGGCTGTACAGATGGTGGCTCTGTGTCTAAGGTAGGGCCCCCAGGTAAGAGTACATTGATGGATGGAGTCACAATGCTCCAAAGTGAAAAGCACGGTGGCAATGATGATGTATTGCTCGTTCACCTTAGGAACAGATGCCAAGAAATTGAATTTATGCGTACTTCTCACCCAGCTGTGCTTTGTTTAGAAAGCTCAGGTAAATGTGATATCTGCCACATCTCCTGGTATCACTAAACATGGCTTATTGGCCTCAGTTTGAAACATGGTTGTTCTAAAGGTTGCTGCTGTCCCGTGAAACTTCTGTAGTAGTGCAAGCCTACAGTTTTTGTATAGGGCTCATAAGTCATCAACATCATTGCAAACTAAACTGTACATGGCTCATTGTGTGTATACATGGACTAAATGTGATTCTTCTGTGCTGGAGACTTATATGGCCATTTAGCATTCTGCTCGCCTCTGTATAATGCAATTATTTGGTCTCTCCAGCATGCATATGTGCATGTGATATGCCTATATTATCAGGCCTATTTAGCAACTAAAATAACAGACTTCTGTCCCTATCTCCTCTTCATCCTGAATTTCTTCCAGCTTTCAGCATTCTCTAATAATGCCTCTCAACTTCTTGCTTTTTACTAATATTCTGCATTTCTTCTTCTCCTAAGGAGAACCAGACTTGGATTTCCTTGTTGTTTCACTGATGACAATAAACATAATAATCACAGTCACTTTAGAAAAATATTCTTGGTGTAGCAGTATGTAGCAGATGACAATAATATGGAGGATATTTGCTATCATTCCCCAAGGCTGATATTGTTTGGAGATGATTTTGCTGCACATGGACTGCAATGCTTTGGTTTTTACATAAAGATACAGAGGCCAAAACCTGTAGATTTAACTTTTATCATTCATGGTATTATTCATGTGTATATCTACGTGTATAGAAAAACACAGAGTCTAATAGGGATAACAAGAAGAGCTTCATTCAAGTTCCATAGGGAAACTTCAGAATAAAGAATCTAGCCCCTCCCAAGACCCACAGCATTCACATATCAGGCAGTATACTCCAGAAGCTTGTTTTTCTAATATATGCACCCAATAAACAAAGGAATTAAAGAGGAATCCAGAATTTGATTTCTTATTTACCTAGATATACTAGTTAAGTGCCACTCTGTCAGCAGCAACATAGATTGAAAGGCTTTTTTATTACAGATTACTTTTTTTTTTTTACAGATTACATTTATTTCCTCACACCTGAGCAGTTCTGGCAAGCCTGATTCTTGTTTCTGGCAGAAATATCTTGCCCAAAAGTCCTTTTCAAATGGATGATAAACTTAAAATATGTCCTTCATTTAAAGATATATTTTAAACACTAAACTTCGGTATATGCTTCTCTACATTCAAGGAGGTTCTACCATCTGTCTTGGTAATTCAGAGAGGAGGCCTGAAATGTCTCTGCTGCTGCTAATAGCCTTTCTCTGTGATAATTAGCAGAACTACTACTAGAGGAGTTTACTACTTAGTGTGAGTAAAAGCATCAGAATCTGTCCTGGATTGCTGACATTATCTGTCTTCCAGAAAAAAAGATCGTCAAAAAACTAAGAAGTCAAGCACTATTGTTAGCAGAGAGAAGATAATTAAAATAATTGGTAGCTCCTTGGTGCTTGAAGTGGCAGCAGTAAAATAGGACAGAATGTTCACCCTCTGTTAATGTATTCCTGCACTGTGGTTTCATGGATGATGGCAAGAATTAATGCAGACTGTGTCCTGTAGTTCTGCCCATGCTGACTACCTCTGGATTTTCTGGAGCTGGCACTAGAATCCTTCACAATTTCATAACTCAGCTGAAGGCATTATCTATTTCTATGCAGTCAATATAAAACCTAGAAAGACTTTCTAGTTACTAAACAGTTACTGGTATAAATCCAAACATACCTATCATACATACTCTATAAATTCAACTTTACAGCTCTGGTGTTAAACAAGGTTACAAAAGATTTGATTTTTGTTCTCCTTTAAAAAAAAAAAAGATTACTGGTACTAGTTTTCATTTAAAAGTGGAGTAATTGGCAAATTTCACTGGTGATTTCTTTGAACCTCAACCTGAGTTCATTTCAGTTCACTCCTGTAGCAAAGTCTGAAAATCTTATTGTTCAATTTGCCCTGATATAATTTTGAATTCTAGTCCAGATACATACGAAGGCAACTCTATGTGAGCAGGTGGTGGGCCTTGGCTGTAGATCACAGAAATGCAGGAAAAGAAAAAAAGACAAGAGACTTTTGGCATCCCACTGGTTTATTCCATGTTATGTTTTATTCACCTCTGTAGCAGATGCTCTTTTTTCATCCGCCCTTTTCTGTGTGCTTGGAGTTTGCAGTGAGACTCAGCTGTGGCCAGCTAGGGATATTGCTGCAATAGCATGGGTAGCTTCTCCAATAACACAGCAGAGAATCTGGAGAGTTGCAAGGTTCCTTAACACCTCGGCAGCAGTACATGTTGCCTCTGTATGGCTGTATCTATAATGGCAAATAAAGCGACACCAGAGACTTTCCTGGCTTTGAAGCCTGGAGTGCAAGCCGGTTGTCCTGGGGTGCCTTTATGATGCTTGTATCCCCAATCATCTGTTCTGTTTATGATGGATATTAAGTTCTGCACCTTTAAGGCTGGTTCTGAGAGCAAAGGGGGGGAGAAGAAGAGCACAGTTTGTTTTCAGAAACTGCACTCACTCCTCCGCATTCCCTCTCACGGACGGTGTTGTCTACGGAGGACATCGGGAGAGAGCTCTCCTTTGCTTTCAGTTAGTTTTTTTGCTGGCTGAGGCAGAGAAGCTCCCCAGACTGTGGCTTTTCTTTTCTTGGAGCTGATCAGCCCTGCTCTGGACTGAAACCCCAGAAAAACACCAGCAGCTTACGCCTGTGGCCCATCAGGGCCCAGGACAGCATTTTCCAGTGCAGGAGGGACCGATAAGAGACTGAGCGAGCCGAGCCGTGCCCCATGACAAGGACTCTCTCTGAATTTGCCTCTCTTCAGAACAGAGAGATGTTCCATTGTTTAATATTATTCATTTTTCCACGTTTGTGAGCACTTTGCTGGTTAATAAACAGCTTTTTCCACTACTCTCTAAGGAGGTTTATGCCTCCCAAACTGGTGGGGGAAGGGACCACTCAAATTTGCTTTCTATAGGAGACTACTTGGGAGGTTTCCTCTCTAAATTTGTCCCAAACCAGGACACCAGTCATGTTCAAGATAGACAGCCCTTGTTCTTGGGTCCTCTCTGAGCTCCATGCAAGGATTCCAATACATAATTATCTTTTTTTGTCATCAAGAAGATTTCTTTATGTATGTAAATAATAACATTCCAACTTAGGCACATCATTTAATGCTCCATTTAGGAAAGATAAATCCAGGCCACAGATATCTACTTTCTGAGAGAAAATGAAGATGTTGTTTTGCTTTAGGTGCTGATCAATAACAACTACATGACCACTATTAAATGACAGAAAGCAAGTCAATAAAACCATGTTCTCACAACCCAGTTAGAGGCAAACTGAAATGTGCAGACAAGTCATGGCACTGTATAACATTGCTAGCCTTATTAAAAACTGTTAATTTTCTTCTGTCTCATCATTGGGGTTTCTAATGGTTTCTCCTTTTCCTAATTCTTACCCTACTTATTATTATAGCTATAACATTCTATATATATTTTTTATCTGAAACTTGAGTTTCACGTATCTATTTGTTGATTTCAAATAAAGCAAAATCAAACTGATGTGATAGCATGAAGAATTGTGTTCAAGTGAATTGAAGATTGTGCTCTGGTTTTTATCCTAATTTTAGAACGGCCTGAATCATCCAGGAAAAAAAAATATTTTGACAATATTTTTATGGTTATATTGTGCATAAATCATAAATCACCACTCTGTGATTATAGAGTGGTGTTTAAAGTGTTATCCTAAGATATAGAAGAACCAAGTCTTCCAGTTGCAGAAATATGTAGAGTAGAAAATATGTGCTTTCAATCAGCATTTGAGAACACTGATTTTCCAGAATGGAGGTTTTTACACAATAGAGAATCTAGTTCTGAATTTGCTCAGCTAGACACACACATTACATTTTCACAGGAAAATGTGTTTGGCTTGAGGATTATCATAGTGTGAAATTATAAAAATAAATTGAAACCAGAAAATTTCCTGTAAGAATAAACATTACCTTTTGTTCATCTTCTTTCTCTGACAGCAAAATGAATACAGGGCAAAAAAAATTAAAATGTGGTGCAATTTGAAAGAAAAGATAATTTTTTTTCTATCTACCCAAAAAACAGTTGCAAGGTTTGCTGCATGGGATGGCAAAATCCAGACTGAGATATGGAAATTTTGCTGGTAGTGAAGGAGGCAAAATGACATTGTACTCTACAAAAGGTCAATCAGTGAAGAGTTGAAGTGCTTGGTGCTTGAATAGGGTGGGATGTTCTGACATTTTGCTGATTCAATAACCTTTTAACAGGTAGTTGGCTCAAAAAAATGCTTATGTTGTTAGCATATTGCTGGGTTTTACTTATCTCTGCTCTTGGTTTCCCTGTAACTTTCAGTCTGTAAAGAAGGCTGCATTGATAATTTTGTGATGCAAGCCATCATGGAAGGAGCAAGAACAAATGTTAGCCTTCTGCTGTAAACTTTTCATAGATAAAACACATTTTTTGAGGTAATATTTCTAAGATTTTTCAAATTATTCCTTTAAGGCCTGGGAAAAAACCTGTTTTCCGTGTTGCATGTCTACATTACTAAAAGAGTGCTTAATATTAACCTTCTTCATTCTTTGTGAAAAATAAAAATAAAACTGCTCTTTGTGGCAACTCTGGAATGGAAACACCTATGCCTTTATAACCAAGCCATATAACCAAAAGCATAACTTTCCCTATTATTTGCCATGTATTTTGGAATAAGAGTGATTATACAAGTGGAAATGGTATATATGTATATATAATGGTTATTGTCACTGGCAGTACTACTATGGCAACAAGAAAAAGCAATAAAGTAGTCTGTGTATCCAACCTGTTTTCTGCTGGCATATAGCTCTTTGTATTCCAGCTTGTGGTCAATTCTCTTGCATCCACAATTTTGCAAGGCTTTTAATGAAATATCAAATGATAAGTCTTATACAGATGGCCACTCTCATAATAATTGCTTTAATATGAGGATCTGGAATAAAGGCTGCAATTATGTCAAACACAAAACCAGAAGAAAAGACACTATTTTTTATTCAAAACCAAATACAGTTGCTACTGTAGGGCAGTGGTTTATGATGTTTCAAAGGGTTAAGTTCTCTTTTTAGCCTTGCCTTGCCTTGCCTTGCCTTGCCTTCCCCTCCTGACAATAAAAAACTTATGGAAGGACAAAACTGAGCAGGAGAAACTTGAAATATGTTTCACTCTGCTTCAGTGATCCTTACTGACATATTATTGTATCTGTTAACAGTTAGCTCGTAGCTTTTTAAAATTAAAGGAATTGATGAGTAACCCACGAGGTACTACAAAAAAGCCCAAGATGGCATCACTATATATAAGAGGTTTTAAAGATGTGATGGTTTTACCTGGATGGCAACCAAAAACTAGTGAAAGTTTTAAAAAAAGCTAAAGATCTCGAAAAGCTACTTTTTAAAAAGTAAATATAATTTTGCCTAAAGGTTTGTCAGGAGGATTTTGGTCAGAACCAGACTCTGACATTCATTTCATGCACTGAAATCCGGCTCTGATGGAGAAGTTTTGTGCTGGGAAAGACATGGCTTGTTCCTGACGCAACAAAATATGAGTTAGGCTGACTGTAGAGAAACTCCTTATTCAGAAACTCCTTATTCCTTACATCAGAATGTAAGTCGTAGACAATCCTCTCGTTAACATACTCTTTTGACCAGCAGTGAGCTTTCCTGCACTGGACTGCAATTAGTTTTGAATGGAATCAAAATCGGTTTCTTCCACAAGCTCTTCCAGAACATTAAGGCATGAGAATGAAAGTGTCTGTACCTCCTTTCCAGTGAGTTTTCTTCTGTTTACTACAGAGATGCATAATTCCTGGTTTATCATTCTAGGGGGAGGAGGGTGAGAAAATCCATATTTTTGCATATTTCAGTGAAATAAATCAGATATCCCTGCATGCATCTGCTGCTCTACCTCACTTCAGAAGTCAGATGATAACAAATATAGAACCCACCTTTGCTTGAGGAAAAGATTCTTTATAGACACTTTCTATCACTCGTGGCTACGGGAGAAATTAATTCTGGAGCAGGGTCTTATACTCTGTGAGGAGATACTGCTCTATAACACAGTCATGAATGGAAGGGAGGAAGGGAATAACTGCAGATTAATAAAACAATGAGAAAAAGATCCCAAAGACCCTGCATCACAGGGCTGAATGTCCATAAATGTTTTTTCTACATTTCATCCTGAGAGATTGAATGAAAAGTAGAGAATCAAAGGTACACTATAGAAGCACAACTTGATGGCAGGAAAAACACTTATTTCCCTCCAAGGTCTTCAAATAGCAGAAAGACAGCACGGCAAGGATGAGAAGTTTCAAAGGGCTCAAATTCAGCTGAATGAAATTCAACTCTCAGTATTTACCGAGTATTTATCACTTGGAAAATACAACATGGAAACCAGAGACCAAAACATGAGATGGAGATCCAACTGGAGTTGCAATAATGCCTGGTCTGGCATTTATCAGTGAAGATGTTCTCTAGTCTGAAGTGAAAACTCCTGAACTACTCAACAAAACCAAAAGTAGTTAGGTTTGTCTTCATGGGTTGTCTGCAGCAGCTGGTTTTAATAGGTGTATCCAGCAGTTCAGTCAAGGGCTGGAAGGGTATTGCTACAGCCTCTCGATGGACATGGAAACTAAGGCTGTGCTTGGGTATACTGATTGCAGCCAGAGGTAGTGCCCTGACTGCTCACACTCCTGTCCCATTATGAGGCTGGTGGTGTGATCCTGTTCCCTTGGCTTTTGTGATTTGTGAGCATTATAGAAGGTACCAAATGAACATGAAACCTGTTGATACAAATCTACTCAAATAAGACATTTTACTTAGAAATGGGTGGAAAATATACCGTGCCTATGATGATACACAATGGCCATCCTGAGACCACATAGTTGGCATCTCTCTCAGAGGATGAGTACTTAGTATTTTCCAAAAATAGAAGAGATACTTTTAAAAATTCCACGGCATTTATTTCTGCAGTTTGAACTTCAGAATAATGAAAGAAATGAAAAAAAAAATTAACATTCTGTCTTACTGTTGAAAATAATTCAGAACCCCCACCCCCCACACACCTTTTCTTAAAAAGGATTGTAATACGTCTTTTTTGGCTTCCTTTTTGATTCAACCTGACTTAATGTCTTTGCTGTATTTTAATGTTTGCTCGTTTATCAAGCTACATCAACCGGATGAAAAGGAAGGGTCCGTGTACGCTGCATATCAGGAAGTACACCTGAAAACTTTTCTATAAAAAATAGACTGGACTGTAAAGGCTTCTAAGACTGGAAAAGTGACTTCAATGCAGATAGGCATCTAGTGAAGATCTAATGAGACTCTGTACTGAGAAACTGCCAGGAAATAGGTAGCCTTGATCCTGAAAACTGTTGAATACTTTCTGTAGACATTTTAGTCCTTTGAAAATGTGACTATTTGTAAAATGTTTGTAACAGACACATCTTCAAAAAGTTTCTAATCATTTATGACGAGATTGTCTCAACTCATTTTGAGGGTTTAAGAGTTAGATGAAATACTATTGGAGATGCAATTTATCTACCTACACAAACCTAACAGAGAGACTAAATAACTATATTATATAAAACAGTCAATAAGCAGGTAAAGTGGGACTAATATAACTCTCAGTCTCTAATCTAATCTACAGAAATTATGCACAGATGCCATTTAGATTATAGAACACGAGCATGAAGAATAGACTAGTGCTTTATAGTTTGATTTTTTCAAACTGAAAATCTTGAGTAAAATGGACATTCATAACTGGTAGATTTTGTTCCTGGGGTACTGATGTTTCAAAAGGTCAAGTTCTCTTAACATTTCATCTGTTTTAGTATATTGTCATACTGGCTATTCTAACGAAATCCATCTATATGAAAATATATAAATGCAGCATAGGAAATAGTCAAGACAACATAGACAGTATAGTACACAAGACAGCAAAGCAAAGAGACAGGAAAAGGTTTATGAAAACCAGAATATTTTTCATACAGTAATTGAAATACATATAAAAAATTCCAGTTAACTTTGCAGTTAGATTTTCAAACATTATGAGAGAAAGTTTCAGGGTGAAAGAGAAGACAAGAAAGAAACCCATTAATTTTTAATCTTTGCAAAAGTTGTCAGTGAAAGGGATTATGGATTCATTCTAATTATAATTTGTTAAATGTAAAACAACTCCATTTATTTAGACTTTTTTCTTAATTCCCTTATGGATAATTTAACAGTTTGGATGATTTGATTTAGCTGAATGATTTTAAGGGAAGTTTTTGGCCCTGAATACATTTCAAAAATATCAGACATTCTAAATTTAAAATTCTGGCTTTCCTGTCTCTGGTTTGAATAATCAACACTGGTTTGAATGATCAACACTTCATATTTCCTTTAAATTTGCAGTCTTATACATTGTATAGATGGATGTCTAAAAATAGTCAAATAACTATCTTTAATGGATTCAATATAATGCTTTATTTCATGCTTTCATTATACCTACATTTGCTTTTGCTTGTTTGTTTGCTGATGTGGAATTGTACTAGAGACAATCTTCATAGAAGAAAGCAAAAACGATGATTAATTCCTGGACAATTACACAGATACTTACCTTGTTAAGCTTTACTTTCTAGATGACTGAATTAGTTGTTCCTTGTATTCTTTCAAAATTTAAAATCAAATATGTTCTTTTTAGTTATTTCCAAATCTTTTGCATCCATTCACATCAGTCAATGATGCCTCAGTTCAGCAAAGCACTTAAATACCTAAAAAGCTTAATGACAGTGAAAACTGTCACTAAATATCTCCTGCAAAACTTATTCCATCATTCAACTGGTTTTGTTTTTTTGCTGATGTATTTAGACGTCATCTAATTTATGCTTTAGCCATAACTTGTTTTTCCCTACATTTATTTTTCTCCTGTTTCATTTTATCTAATTTTAATCCTTAAAAATGTTAAGATATCACACTCTTGTCTTACTCTATACTAGAAGAATATCTGAGCCTGCAGAGACTGACCACATGGTCATTGTTGGGCAACGTGTGAATGCAGGAAACACAGACAAATGAATTTGATTCATCAATTTAAATGTGAACTTCAGTGTAGTGGTTCTGGGTACATGACAAGATACCTTTTCATGGAAAGGTAGTCATATCCAGTATCAATGCTATTCTCATACACTCTGAAACTTGATCATTTCTGCTTGGGGTCCTTAGCTGTAAAAGATTCTTTCCCCTTCAAACATTTTAGAGTCTTTGTTAGATCTCTTGAGCAGTCTGAATAGCTGCTCTTGTCCTGATATTGCTTGACAGAAGACACAAGTTCACGTAACTGCTTCTTGTGGAATACTTAAGACGAACATAAATCTATGACCATGCCCCTGTTCTGATGAAATCAAAGCCTTTAAACTGTGCTGGGAATGTACTGGAGTATGATTTGACTGTGGCTTGTTCTTGCTGAGTTGCAAAAAGGAATTTAGAAAACTTAGAAATACAAATGTTCATGGCAAGTCTGTGTCTTACTCACTGCTCAGTAGCCTCACTAAAAATCTGAGAGAAATGTAGGATTGGGAAAGTCTTCCTGGACCACTAAAATCAGTTTCCTAATAGTCGCAGCGACACATTAGATTGACTACACGGACTCTAACTTGAGTTTGACTAAGAGGTCTAACTTTATTACATCACTGACTCTATTATATAGTATAGCAAACAGACTAATGTGATTGGTAAGAAAGGTCAACGCCTCTCCAATCACAGTGGTCAAGACAGGTGTCAATCAAGAGAACTCCACCCCCATGAAAGAATGTAAACGATCTACAGTTTACCGAAAATGTGCCTGAGAAAAGAATTTCCCAAAGGTAAACATCAGAAGGCTGAAAAGCATAGCAACACCTAATGACACAAGTAAATGTGACATAATTCCTCTCTTACACTGCTCAGGTTCTCTCTGAAACCTAAATGGGTTTTGGAAGCTTTGTTTTCATTGCTACTAGTTAAATGTTCAACAGATGTGTAAGAAAGTTTTCAGACAGAATCATTCAGTGGGCACAGCAGAGCAGTTGCCTGTCACCAGTTCTGAGTAGAGGAGAAGGATCTCCTCTCAACATGCTGGCAGTGCTCTTCCTGATACCATCCAGGAGGCTGACTGTCACCTTTGCCCCAGGACTTGTTGGTTGGGGATTGTTTTTAAGGTACATTTCTCCCTCTTCAAATTTCTCTTGTATTTCCTCTGACCTACTGCATTTACTGAAAGGAAACACGACACCTCCTCCTTCACTGTGCAACACTGAACAAGCTTTCTCTCTTACAGTTCCTCAAGTGGCCTTTGAATTCTTCAAACCATGCCACAGTGCTTTTACGTGCCTGTTCCAGTTTTACTGTATTTTTAAACATGGAAGAGGCTATGGAGTTTTCCAAATAAGACTGTAAGAAGGATAGTGGATCAGTCCAAAATTTTGATTTGCTGTCTTAGTATCTTGTCTCAGCTGTAGCTTAGACAGTGTTTTATAAGCATAGCATTATTACCTGATTCTTATTGGAGATATTATTAGCTCATTTTAAGACAAGTAGAGCACAGTCATAGAACATAAACATTAACAAATTACTATGTGGATGTGTTTGCTTTGTGATATTTCTATTTAACTACATGCTTACAGTGGAAGTCTTTTCATAGATGGCTAATACTGGAAGATCTCACCTCAGCCAAACCATTTACAAATGAATTGGTGTGGTGATGCACAATTTTGAATGTTGTAATACTACATTTTCTCTTTTGAATTACTACAACTGTTTTTGTCTTCTTCAATTTTCTGATTCTTCTCTGTTTTGGTAACATGTCTCATTTTTAATGTATCAAATGAATTTTTATTCAATCACACTCATTTTTTTGTGCCATCTGTCTGTGAAAATAATAAACATGACCTCAAGATCCTTTCTGTACTTGAAATATTTTCTCTCTCATCAAAATTAGTAATCATGAAATCTTAACCTTTTTTTTGGTGATTTTTCAAAATGTTTATACTTCATTTAATTTCACAGAATTATAGAATGGATCAGGTTGTAAGGGATCACAGTGGACCATTTGGTCCAACCCCTATGCTGAAGCAAGGTCATCCCAAAACACTAATCCTACAATAGGGTTTTTTTTTTTCAATGCCACTATACCATCTACCTTGCAGAAATAAAGGTGATAGATGGAATGCATTCACTTTTTTCCAGAGGATTATTTATCTGCTCAAAGAAAGTTAGCAGGTAGTTAGCAGGTAATTCCTGTGCAACCTACCTTTGGTAGCTTGGGTTTTATTTAATTTTATTCAATTTGTTACTTATCTCTGTACATCTAGGAAAAAAACTTGCAAGTTATTAATTATCTCCAGCACATCACCATTCTTAAATATATCATTTTCTTTGTCAATAAGCCCTCCTATGACCACCAAAAATTCACTTAACAATTTCAGCCACATTCTGGAAAGAAAAACTGCTCTCTGAATCCTTGAGTGCATTGGCTACGTCACAATCAACCTGAATGAGCTGCCTTTCCAGACATGGTGTAAGCAGTGACCTCTCTATTGTCTACCTTCTGTTGGTCCATACAGCTGCTTTGGGCAAACACAAAGAGGCCTTTTCTGTCACGTCCAGCTGTTTGTTGATTCACTGGACATATTCAGATATGCTTTCATGTGCTCTGAAAATTACTTTCTGACTCCTTATGAGCTTTCAGACTAACAGTCAGTCTAGTCTTAACAGCACGTAGTGCTAAAGACAACTTTTAGCAGAGAGTTAAGGTACGTCCTCAATTTTACTCCCACCTCAAATAGTTGAATTTCAGTTCCATAACCAATAAACCAGTGAATAGCCTCATTTTCTCCTCTTTGGAAAAACTGTTCTTATGGAAAGCAAGGGGCAAGTATTTGCCTCCCAAAACTGCTAGGTGGAATGGCGTGGTGCTGCAAGTGATCCCTTTCAAGCAGGACTGGTTGGCTGTGACTAATTGACAAATTGATGTTGATTTCATGTCAGGATCAGTTGCAGAAGATTTGGGATGACATTCAATGCTTTTAATGTAGTCTGTGATAAAATCATCTGTTTTCATTTGTAATAGTATTTAAAAGTGTGATTTGAATATAGCTGTAGAGTTATATATACAAAAAAAAATGGCTTGCTGTTAGCAAAATTTAAAGACCTTCAGCTTAAAGATTTTACATATAGAGTTTACCAAAACTGTAGAAAAATTAGGTCCTGATCTTCTGAAAACTTTTACTAAATAAATCCATCTTTTACTTCCTGAGAAAGTATATAAAACCAAAAAAATTCTAATGAAGGCTCAGGTCTCTCTGACAGTGGCATGAAGGTCTTTCTTTCTAACTCTCAGGTAATATTTTCCTATGTGTTTTAAATGTCTAATTGCTGCCTCTACCATTTGGTTTCTTTAGGTAAATTTATGACTTATTGTATTTCATCTGGTGTAGGCAGAAATTAATAACTATTTAAACTTGAAAGATATAAGGGCAACATCTCTTATTTAGTAACACAAATATGTTCTGAGGTAGTTAACTGTTTTTCTAAGATTTTGTGAGGAAATTATATAGCTCATTACAGTTAGAGTTATCCTACATAGAATCTGTGGCAGTGCAAATTATGTGCACAAATGGCCTTGGGGGCATTTTTCCCCTAAACTACTTCTGCTGGGTCTGATGTGCCTGGGAGAGGGCTGGTGCCCCCTTGAACTGCTGAGTCACAGCACATTCCATCTGGATTCAGGACACATCTGCACCTTGAAGCCTGCAAGGCTGCAGTTCTTGCCAGAGATTCAGACAGGACTGCCGGAAAGGTATAGCCTTGTAGGCAGAGAGGTAGAGGGATAAATAGGTAGGTAACAAGGAGATGGTGAAACAAAAAAGAACCATATGACATTTAAGGCATGGAAAATTAACAGACAGAGAAATAAAGTCATCTGAAATAAAGAGATCAAGTAACCTAGAGGAGTTCCTGAAGTAATGTAATACCAGGAATTTGGGCAAAGGTGAAACAAACAAGGAACATTGTTGATTAAATAAGATATTAGGTCAGGTTTCAAGCTTCTTTAATAAAGCTTTCCTCTGCTGGGCATGAAACTGAGAATGGATAACATCTCTACATGTTTTGATGCCTTTCAGGTAAAGTCATATATCACTTGTTCTGTCTTGCAGCTGGTGAGAATGAGGACACTGGGTACGTGAGGCTCAAGTGTGCCATGCACAATGTGCATCACACACCCCAAACCCATTGCAGAGGTGACTTCTGCACTGTGCTACAAAATGGTGCATAAAAAGGAGACAAGACCTGAAATGATGTGAGAATGAGGAAATTTGTATCACTGCAGATAAAAGAGCTGGATATTGCATCCTGAGGGAAGGTATAAGCAGGAGAAGAATTAACATTTTGGGCCCTGATGTATAGGTTTTGATAAATTTTTTATCCTCTTCCTTCTGTGCATGTGTCACCCACAGATTGTGGCATCCAGCTCTTGCAGCAGCACCTGAATGCAGAACTGCCAATGAATGCTGAGGAGTTATGGAGTATTTGCTCAGCATGGACCACTGGTATTCCACTTCTGCTACCACACATCCTGTTTTCTGTTTGCTAGTGACATTTCTTCAGGTATTTTCCTAAGTGTTTTTACTTCACAGCCTAGATTTAGAGATTAATATACAAGATTGACATGGATAAGCATAAACAATTAGTGGGAGACTGATGCAAGTAAACGGGGTCTCAGTTATACTTCTCATACTCAATTCAATAATTCTTGTGCTCTATTCTATCAGAAAATGCTGCTAAGTCAAAACTGTTTTTCCATATTGCAACAAGTAGTAGCATTTTAAAAAAATCCTTTTTGATGAGGCATTTTCTAAAAACACTTCAACTCTTAATAATCAAAGTTTTAGAAACTAATACAAAATAACCTTTCCACTTGTAAAAAATCTCTGAAGAAGTAACTCTTCAGACTAATTTGCACGCTACTTTCAGTTGATTAGAGTCCATTATAATCAGGATGAACTGAGAGTGAAATGATACCCTGAAAATTTTGGTCCTTAGCAAAATTATTTGTCTCATGTATAAATATTTAAGGATTAGACACATTTTATTATTTAGCACATCGAGGCCTTAATCTTCACTTTACACTTACAGTGAATTTTAAATAGAATACTGAAATAAATATGTTCAACAGAACTATTTTATGGGATACAACTGAAAGTCATTAAGGTGCCTGAGGCTCCAGAAACTGCATGGAAATCCTTTCTGAGCCATAACCTAACACAAGGGCTCCCCACCACTCTCAAAAGATGATTTACTTCAGGGCAATGTTGTGGTAAGCCCAGTTACAGACACAGGCTGGGTGAAGAATGGGTTGAGAGCAGCCCTGAGAAGAAGAATTTGGGGGTGTTGGTGGATGAGATTCTCAGCACGAGTCGTCAACGTGTGCTTGCAGATCAAAAGGTGCGTCATATCCTCAGCTGCATAAAAGAAACATGGGCAGGAGGCCAAGCGAGGTGATTCTGCCCTTCTGCCCTCGTGAGACCCCAGCCTGGAGTCCTGTGTCCAGCTCAGGAACCCCAGCCATAAGCAGGATGTGCACCTGTTGTAGCGAGTCCAGAGGAGGGTGATAAAGGTGATCAGATGGCTGGAACAGGTTAGAAAGGCAGAATCACATGTGGAGATTCACCTCGCCTCACTGTATGCAGTGGTGGAAAATGGACACTTGGACAGGTGGCTCACTCACAAGCTAAAAAATTAGATAATGATTACCTAAAAAACATTCTAACTGCATGGAGGAACCCCATGCCAAATAAAATTAGGCATATGTGTAAAATTTTTCAAGGTCTGTATTCAAATTTCAGAAATGGAGATGAGTGTCAAAAATGTGGTTGAAATCATGTAAATGTTTAGAAATAAGTAACTGAGTATATTCAAAATATTACATGTAGCTTCCCAAGCCCACACATACACATAAGCTGTTGCAAAAATGAATTGTCACATACACGAAACACTTTCTAATATCTTCTTGAACTATGAGCAATAAAAAACCCAAAGCAAATGTCATATGCAAATAGCCATGTATATCAAGAGGTTCTGGGAAATAAATTCTACAGTTGGGCACAGATGATGGCAACTAAAAGTAAACTAATGTATGTTAATTTTCATTGCTTTTTTCATGTAAAACAAAACTTACTTTTTGGATTAAAGCTACTGATAATTATGCAGCCATGTGGAAATATATTTTGTTTTTATATTTTTGTTTTTAATATATTTTGTTTTTAGGTGTTTGCCTACTCTCTTTCTGAGATTCTAGGAAAATTAATACACATGTTCTTCATACTCAAACATACATAATCAAACAACTAGCCTGAGATTCTGTCTCAAGATACATGGTAAAAAGATCCACCATAGAAAATTACAAAAATGTATTAAGAAAAACCCTTTTTCCTAGGATGGGTGATAACTCTGCTGTATGAATGTCCTCCTCCTTTCTTTTTCTACTTTAGACTGTACTTTGAGCATTCCTATGTACTTGGGACCATACAGTTTTTATTTTAGTTTACGCTTTACATAACATTCAGGAGAAAGAAATCTCTGAATTCCTGCTCTTGACCATGGTGTTGACACTATGAGTCTATCAAATAGTGCTATACTGAACTAAATTTGCTATTACTTTGCTGGTTATTGCAGATTGACAAGCCTTCCAGGGAAGATAAGAGAAAGATTTTCAAGACCATAAGGGTAAGATTAAATTTGAAATCTAAATCAGCTCTTAATTTTTATCTACCTGAATCTCACCAACTGGAATTTGATGCAGTTGCCTATATGCAGGTATTTATTTCACTATATAGCAGATGAGACATCTGAAAAACGCTAACAGATGCAAAACAGGACTTAAGGATATCCATTTCTCCACTGGCTGCTAGAGCTCAGACAGAGTAAAATGTATCCTGATTTCAGCCTAAATCACAACAGGTACAACGACTAAAACTGACCTCTTGGATTTCTTCTGTAAGTGATGAAATAACAAAGGAGTCTGTTCCAGGGAAGGATGAATTGTCCTCCAGAAATATTTATCACAGAGCAAAATTATTTTACCAGATTGGGTCACATATTATAATTTTAGCTGGCTGAAATTAAGTAAAATGGGTCCTGTCTCAAGAATTCCCAGTGCTACATACTTTTTCTAAGGATCAGAAATATTTTCATGTTAGTCAAATAATTCTAGTCTACAGGGCATAAGCATATTATTGTAGCAGTATGCTGACTAGATCTTTCCTTCTAACATGTAAATCTGTTTATCTTAATTTATACTACAGATTTAGTCAAAGAAGTGAATCAGCCAGTGTCTATGATACATTTTTTGGAAATCCTGTCCCAAACCACAGTTTGCCAGCGCCTACAGAGATAAAGTTTGGTAATGCCAGATTTTAAACCTGAGCACATGCTGTGGCCACAAAACATCTGCATAGTTAATGCGTGGCAACTTCTGAAGCTTTTGAAAAACTTGAAATCATTCAACTTGAAGGACATAGGCATGCATATATATCCCAATTCCTTTCTGTAAAATTTCCACCAAGTCCAACAAATGATTTTTTGTTTGTGTGCCACTAGCTGATAATGAAATATTGTGGAGGAGATCTTGATAAGTAATTTCCAGCTGCCTCTGCTTCCTGTTGAAATATAATAAAATAATAGCAGTTAAAAAGCAACTGGTGTTGCAGCTCTTCTATATTGGTTCTTACATAATCCCAAGTTCAACTGCAAAATTCCATTGTCATCAAATGGCATGTCTTATTGGATTGCCATGAATACAAATGTTTTATCTTAAAAGTAATAACTTTGCCTGGACTTGTTTCAAATCCCAAGGATGGTTTTAAACTCACATTTCTACAAAATTCATGTGGTGAGAGGTCTCTGGGAATTGTTAGCTTCACTAGTACCTAATTCACACCCTCAAGTATGTGCAAGTGGGAAGTGTATTTCAAGACACATCTCCTTTTCTCTTTGGGTTAAAATGTTTGTCTTGGCATAGGGCTTACTGCCCACCACCAGTTAAGAATTTTGGGAGCATTCCTAATTATTTATTTTCTAGAAGTTACAGAAGAAAAATGACTGATGAAAATTGAAGTGATAGTATATGCATTTTTTTAGATAGCCTTTGATGGTGTTTTGTAAAATATGGTAGTGGTAAGATGAACCAGCACACATTGAGATTGTAAATGGAATGAAATCATCAGATTTAAGTAGCACAATGCATTTCAAGCCACTTGTACAATTTGACTGTTTAAGGTTGACATACAGATGGACAAAAATCCTCCCTTATTTGTCAGTCTTCAGTGTATTTCTTTGATAGAATCGGGATGGTGGAAATGGACCAGAGTAATTAAGGAAGTTTTCAATTCCTCCTAAGGAAATTTTTTTCAAAGTATGTAAACAGCTGATGATCTGATTCATTATCATAGCAGTTTTCTTGTTCATCAACATCTCTGTTTAATTTTTCCTTTCCATTCAGTTTAGGGCTTACATTGTTCTCAGTATATAAGTTATTCTTCTGTCTTCCAATATATTATTAGAGCAAGTCTTCCTCCATGTTATTTTTTTCTAGCCCTTATCCATTAATTTCCTTTTTCATCATACTGCATTTATCCTTAAACATCAGAAGCCGTTATACCTAAATATTCAGAGAATGAGTACTAGCAACTTAATTGTCTTTAATTTTCCTGTATATTGACATGTAGCATCTGATCTCATTATGTTTATTTTTGATTTTTCTCCTAGGCCTTTGAGAGCAAAAAAGGAAAATTGAACTGCTATTTAATGACATTTATACATGTCATTACTTTTCTTTGCACTAGATGAATTTAAAAAGCATTTTAAAGTTTGTAATTCATCTATGTAAGTAATAGAAATACTGTTTTCTTACTGACTATTATGGGCAATGTTGCAAGTGGCTGCAAATTCATTGTCATAATTAATTGTAGAATGAAGGACAACCCCATAACCTGACATTTCTTTCAAATCAAAGAAGGCCAGACTGGTTTGATTGGACATTTTCAAGGGGAAAGGAAAAGAAAATGCCTTTGGGTTCTTTTGCGGAAAGAGAAAATGTCACATACATATCCAATCTTAAGTATTATTTTATATTGATTTTAAACATCACAGTGTCTTCTGAGCAATCCATAGGCATGAAGAACAGTTGTTTTATTTATAGAATTTGGACACTGAAGAGATATTTAGTATGAATTAAAATGGAGAGGGTTTCTTTGGATATCCAAAGTCAAGTCTTGATTTTTAGGTCTACCACAGAGTTTCTGCATGAGCAAGAACAAGTGACTTTGGTGATAGTTATGCAGGTGAATTTGGGCTCCTATTTAAACGCACTCCAGGTTCAGACCATTAGAAAGGCACTGAACTTGTGTGAATACACTCTTTCCAAGAGACCACCTTCATGCAAACTGGGACTGGAGAATTTGCCCATTTGGCACATACAGCCAACAAGTCCATTTACAACAGTGCAACTGGTTATTAGAAAATATAATTTTCAGCTATTAAGGAAAGTCCAACAATTCATTTGAGTTAATGCATGAAATACATTTTTATTCATTAAAATTATGAGAAACTTTATTATTAGGTTGTTCAAAACATCCAGCCTCAGAGTCTAACATTAGCTGATTATGTTGATTGGATTTCCCTCTACAGAGAATAGAGAGGATGATTTATAGCAGGAACCATGGATTTCCAACCCAAATGCTAAATAAACATCATGAATGTTATGTATTGTATATTCCAAACTTATTGGCTCATACTGATCTTAAAAGATCTGTTTAGGGTACATCATCTTCTTTTTATTCCCAAAAGAGCCCTATGAATACGACTGAACAGAAATTGCCTTTTAATTGTGTGGAAGAGCATATCCATACAGTAGTAATTTCAGAGTGGTTGAACCCACATGTCAAATACAGAGGATGAAAGACTCTGCCCCACCTGAAGCCCAAAGCTCCTGTCCCTCAGATGTTCCAAGACCCAACACATCAGACATGGTCCGCCACACGGAAATGTAACAACCAGGTCATCTGAAAAATGTTTGAAGGTTCAAGGACTGGAAGACCATGGCACAAAAAACCCCCTCTGGTGTACATAAAATCAAGCAACTTTTCCCTTCCTGTTAACATCTCAATTACGCTGCACAATCAACAGCCAGCCAAGAGTTTTGGTTCTGAGCAAACACACTTCATCTCCCTTACAATGATACATCACGCCTGCATAAAGCACTTGGGTATTTTTAACCTAGTGACTCTCCTTCATGGGGCTTTTCAGCCTACTTGAAGCTCCTCTCTGTTGTGAGCTCCTTGGCATGCCAGCAGTTCAGCTGCCATAACAAAATGTACAATTTTAAAGCGCTTGTTTTTAAATTAGTGTCATCATGAGATATTCATTTGTAAAGTGCTTATTTAACATCTCACATAGATTTCCATGATAATTCCTAATTACTTTACTTATTGTTCTTACAGGATGGTGAAGTATCAAGAGAGATGATGCAGATAAACACAATCAAAGGGAGAAACATCAAAAGTGAGGAAAAGCATAGAATACATATATGTCTCTATTGTCCAAGAATAGCACTGTTACCAGGATTACAAAATAGAAAAAGAAAATCACTTTTGTAATAGAGCAAAAGACCTGATTGTTCTAATAAAACCTGTCTCAGGATCTGCAGTCTAGGATCTTTTTAAATGTGGAATTTCTTGTCTCATTAAGACTTGAAAATGTCCCTATTTTCCAACCAGAGTCATAGAATCACAGAAATATTTGGGTTGGA
>WAAE01024551.1:0-20044 GCA_013400495.1 Nicator chloris
GATGCTCAAGCATGTATGTGCACTTTGCCTGTGTTTCCTTCTGTTTTAAGCAGCAGTGGCCCCAGTTGCTGAGGGCGCTGCTGAGTGATAGTGTTGGTCTGTTCCAGTGGCACTGATCTCGATTCTTTTGTAATTCACTGCTTTGGAGGGAAGCAAAGGCAAGATACTTGATTAGAAAATGAATATGCTTTTTTCCCCCTTTTTTTAATCCCTCTTTAAGGGGGAGCTGCAAAGGGAAGCACAACAATAGACAAGGGAGGTTGCCAGCTGGCTTTCACCAGTGCCCCAGACAAATTCAGCCTGGCCTTGAAGCCTGAAATAACCTGCCTGCCTATTACCACTGGACTGGAAAGTGAATATTTATATTAAAAGTAGGTCAAGATCTCAGTGAGGACATGAGAGAAGCTCTGCTGGCTCTGTTAATCTATTAAGTAGGCTCATATTTCTGCTTAAACAGTTTGAAATTCTAAATTAAGCATGGATATTCTGAGACTTGTTGATGAAATTTTGCCTTCCTTCCCTTACTGTTTCTGCCATCAATTATGGAATCCCAGATCACTGTCTGGACACCTCTCTGGGAACAGACAGATGAGCTGCAGACAAGTTGTGACAGAGCTAATGATGCCTCCCACAGTGACATTCCCCAAGGGCCATTTCAATATGCTGTGTTTGACTCTGATAACAAGGGTCAGGATTTCCAGACTAGACAGATGAACCCCTCACTTCTTCTACTCTTGACTCTTCACCTGCCTTTTCAAGGGTCAGATTCATTTGCTGTGGAACCTTTGCTTGCTTGGTCCATCCCTTGTTTTTGTCTGGAGAATATGCCATAAATTGTTTTGATACAGAAGGTGTGTTGTTCTCACCTCCTTGGCTGCAGTGCTCTGAGCCTGCTCAGCAGAGGCCATACCACTGGCCACAGTGGATAGGATAGAATTAGGCTGTGACAGAATGGGGATCATGAGCTGGGAGATGTGCAAATTCATTCATTGAATTAAAAAGAAAATAAAATTTAAAAGTATATCTCCTTTATCATGCTAAACTAGTTCCAATGCCGAAGAAACCTTCTTGGTAATTATTCTGGAGCAGTCATCTTGTTTTCAATCAAAGCTGTTATTCTGGGATAACTATTCTGATAAGATTCCAAGGGTAGACAAGTGTTAATAAATAAAAGTCTGTCATTTTGTTCACACAAGTTACATTTCAACAATCAATGTTCTGTTTGCCTTCTTGGCTGCTTTGTTCCACGCCGTTATTGCTGTCATCCAAAAAGGCTTTTTGTACCTAATTTGCCATGGTCTCTGCAGACCTGCTGTGCAAATGTTATGAAAACTTTCCTCAGTTTTTGGAAGGGAAGAGGCTTAAAAGTGAAACTAAAAGCAAAGGAAACAAACAAAAACCCCAAACATGAATGAGTTCAGTGACAACTTCATTCCTGTTGGAATCCAGATATTCTGTCAAAATTAAAATGCCACCTAGAATTTAACTTGCCTGTAGCAAAAGTCTTCTGGAAGGGTTTTCTACAGCTTAAGTGATCACATAATGACAACAGATGGTTGAGATGGTTTTTAAAAGCTCTTTTGAAACAAAAAATGTCATTTGCATTCTGTGACTAATTTGTTCAGTGTCATGTGTAATATCTCAAATTGCTGAGAATGGACCATTTTTCTATTTTTCCCAGTTTTTACTTAATTGGCTTTTCCTTACATGTATGTTTTTTCCCCCTTTTGAATTGTCTCCTAGAAAATAATTTTCCAACTGCTGTCTTTCTACCTCAACAGTGTAGTGTGGCTGCAGTGCAGAAAATGAAGCATCTATAATGTGACTTTAAACAGGTGACACAGGGAGATTTGATCAGTATATATTTATTTTTGATAATGATCCATGTTTTTTATATGTTTGCCTGTTTGTCAGTATTTCCCACATAAAGAAGTGGGGGGGTAACCCTGAAATTTCTCTTTTGTTAGCTTTGTCTGTTTTTGAAGGAGGAGACAAAGTCATTTGTAAACAACAGTTCTTCTAGATTAACACATTATTCCTTCTGAGAAGAGCTGAGCCAAAAAGCCTCAGCTGAGCTTCAGAATCAGGCTGTGAACAGAAGCAAGCATGGAGTGAAAACTCACTCCTCTTAAATAAAATCTTTCAGATGCTTTCCAAACTGTGAATGTGTTGCAGGAGTTGTCAGTCTCAATATGACAGTGTTTCATTTTAAACACAATCACATAAAAGTTTTACTGATCTTGGACAACACCTATTGTTTTTAAAACTGAGTTTAAAGGAAAAAAGAAATCACAGCAATCACGACGAAAGTAAAAGCTCCAGAATCTTTGTTCATGAAGATAAATGTATGGATTTTCTAAAATAGAGGAGGTTGGCAAAGCTGAATTCCAATCAAGACAATAATCATAGTATATAGAGGGCTCTTTTTCAGGAAGCTGATTAGTCAATCAAAATGCAAGTAATTTGCAATCTACATAATATTTTGAAGTATTCGGTTTATGGGTACTTCTAGCAAAGTTCCCTTAAAACATTCACTGTGTTTGCATTTGAAAGCGTGTGGTCTGTGAAAGGATTAGTGAACCAAAGCAGCGTGACGTGATTTGTCTGGTAGAGGGCAAGTTGTTTGTTTGAGCCTTTGTGTAGCCTCTATGTGGACAGAACTTTTTAGCTCACAGGCTTGTGCCTGTTCTTTCACATAAAACTGTATTCACTGCACTTGGAGTCCTTGGCTCACAAAGCTCTCCTGTGAGACCTCAGCAGACCCAACTGGGAAATCTGTTTAGGTCCTCTGAGTGAGTCCATGGGAATAAATTAATTTATTTTCCAATCCTATCACCACCCCTAGGTCTGTTGTGGGGTGAACAACAAGGAATCAAGAGCAGTCATTCAAAATAGATTTTAATCAATCTATGTATGTGTCCAGAGGTGGTGTGAAAAACACGTTTCATAACATGTGGGACAATTTATGTTGTTACGTTTGCAAGAAAAGTCAACTAAGATCTGTGTTTGTTATGCTGGAGGAATGGACTGCTCTGTTTTATAACAACTTGGTAGTGAAGGTGACTACCTGCCAAGTGGGAGACTTGAAATCATGTTCTTCCACTGCCTGGGAGGATGCCTTACCTTCCTGTTAGACCTGTCTGGTCTTGTACAAAAAAATTAAATAGGCTATCAGATGGAAGCAGAAAAGAATAGCTTTCCAGCCTGCTGGCAAGGATGTGCTCTTCAGCTAGGACACAGAGCTTTTCTTCTCTGCTCCAATAATTTTATTGCTTATTTAATTTTTTTCTCCACAGACCTTGGCTTATGTACAGGACAAACATATCTCATTAAACTATATTGTGTTTGGAGAAGGTAAGCAAGCATAAAGGCAGAGCATCGATACTGAAAGGATACTTTGCCAGGACACCTCACTGCATTCCTGCATTCAGGGCATTTCTAGGATAAGCAAGGTGTGGGACAAAATCCAGCCAAATGTAGGAAGGAACTGAACTTGTACCTCTGTCAGTAATGCATGACTGCCTGACTCAAGGGACCTTCATGTACCTGGGGATAGCACTATTCCTGGAGTCCTCTTTGGAAAGAGCGTGGTTTTGGGAAGCTTGCCACTGGCAGTGATCAGTGCAGGATTATGGTGAGCAAGGGTCGTCTGCTCAAAATTGACCAAGACCTGTTTGTCTGTGGAGCAAGTAAATTTATCATGTAATTATAACAGTACCAGTATAGGCCCTTGCACGTTTTTCCCAGCTTTATCTCACTGGATTAGGTGCACTTTGTCCCTAGGTTCTCCTACAAGGGTGGTGACTGTATGCAATGGGCACTTCACTGCTACTCCAGGGGTTTCTCCCTGTACCTGAAAGTCAGGGCTGTTGACAAAGCCCATTTGTTTGTCTCTTGTTCTAGGAACCTGGTTTGTGTATCTCTGCAGCAGGCTTGTGGCAGGAGATGAAGTTAAGCAAGACTGGATTGAGGCCATTATTTAGGCCATTATATTAGGCCTATAACCTGTATAGGCTTTGTGTTGATTTTTTAAAATTTATTCTTAATATTTAACTGGAGTTTAAGATTTTTAGCATGTCAGTAATTGTAATACATGAGACAAGTTCTCGTGCATTTTGTGGTTTGAAGCACCCAAGCTGGATGCTAATAAAGAGTGGAAGTTCCCAGTTTAACAGGATGGCCACTAAACCAGCCAGCCTCTGAGGAGCACTACCTACTCTTGAATGCTCTCCCAAGTCCTGTGCATGGGCACCAAATGCTCTCCTTTATATCTGCTCTATTACTCACTAGGCAATAATTTAAATGATACAGAAGTGCATATGTATAAAAAGTAGAAGCAAAGCATGAAAAAGAATAGAAAATCCTTCTTCAAAAATACCTTGAACATGAGCTAACTTCAGCCCTTTCAGAACTGCCAGCTTTTCTTTATTCTGTCCCATTGTACAGATCACTGCTTGAAGGCTTTTGAAAATTGACCCTCTGGTGGTTCATCCATTATGTTGTCTTCTCTCTTACTAACAGTCAGTTCCCATAACACTGGGAATTACTGCCAGTAAAGTACCTGGAACCCTTGCCTGCTTCTACTGGAGAGAGAACATGATCAGACTCCACTCACTGTGGACAATATCAATCATTTCCTTGCTCCACATACTGTAATTATTTATTTGTGTTGGTATGGTGGGGAGAGATGCTAAAAGAAGCCGAAGTTTGGGGAAACAAACTTATATAATCCCGTTAATGTATGCTGGCATCATGAATTAAACCCCATATTTGCCTGAGTCACCTGGGAATTTCACCGTTGAGTTCTGCCAGGCTGGAATTTTTGTCAATACTTAAAATTAGAGAAAATTTGTTTGAGGCTTTGTTTTAGCAAAGGATCTTTTTACAAAAAAAAAACACCTAAAATAGGGTGGTTTTTGTTTGTTTTTTTTTTTTTTTTAATTCTTCTTGTGAAGATTGGTGATTGTTATCCTAAATATAGCTAATTGCTTAAAAAGAAAACTCGGTCTAATGAGCAGATAATAAACTGTTCTGTTCATGGTTATTTTGGACAGTGCCATCTACTTGTTGTAAAATGTAGTGTGTTTTTCTTTAATGTTTAATTACTATTGCAAATCTCAGCTCTATAAAAAAACCTTCTGTGTAATTTAAGGCTGTTCTCATCCATTATCCAAGTACTTATTTCTCTGAAAAGAGAACAGTAATGCAATGTAATGACTGCCTTAATTAATGAAATTTGTGGATCTGGCTGTAATGTGATTTTTCCTGTGGTACCCTGCATTGGGAAGACTTTATTGATGATGTAAAAGGTAATCCATGAAAAAATCTAATGGGTTCCTGTCTTTTCTAGAGTGTCTCCCCACCTCTTTCCAAGTCTCCCCAGTAATCTCACCACAGTTGTCAGTGGTAAAAATTCACCAAACCTAACTTATGTGGGTAGTCTTAATATATCTGTGCCCAGATCAGTCAAGGTCAATGAACAAATCAGAGTTTTCAATTACACAGTCAAAGGCCAGATACCAATAACTTCTAAAGAATTTTTTTTAAAACTTCATTGGTATTTCATGCTTCTTTGATACTTGCCTTGTTATATACCTTATTCTTGATTTGAATAATGAGCAAAGGTTTAATATAATAATTACTTTATGCCAAAGACTGCAGTCCTCTCTATTTATAAAAACTGAGCACTCTTGCTTGTCTGAATATGGTGCCAAAGAAAGATTAGGAACACAAAAGCTATTTATTGGGAAAGCAAGCCCTGTGCAGGTGGAACAAGTGTTATGGGAAATGTCAATATTAGCAAATATATTGGAAGACTGGGGTCTCTAAATTTTCCTCACTGTTTATTTTCTATTGCACTATAACTGAATACTCTCTGAACATTGCTTTATAGTTGAGACTCTTGTCCAACCAACAGATTAAGTCTGCAGTCGAGAAGTTGATATTTGGCAACATCATTAGATTGCCTTACATCCCCCACTTCCTAAAATATTCATCTCATGCTTCTATAAACCCCATAATAAATAAAAAGAAAAAAGCAAAGAATAATCACCATCTATTCATTTGTTATAGTGGTCCTTTTCTCCCCTACATTATAAATTGAACAATTTTTCTTGGAGTGAAAATAGCAGGTTAAAAAGTTTTGGCTAGCACCTCTAGTATTCAAGGGAGTCATTGAGCAGAAAGATTTCTGGGATAATAACTTCTTAAATGAAAACTTCTTGCTCTTAAAATAAGCTCTTGGTGTGGGCTTGGAACAGAGAACCCTGCAGTTCCCTAAGGCTGTTTCCAAGAGCACTCGGCCATGGATGTGTCAGGCAGCAGAGTGTACTGCAGTCATCAGCTCGCTTCCAGCAGGGTATGGAAGTTATGATTTGAGTATATGATAGAAGGCAGACTGGTGAATGAAGGAAAATGGGACTGGTGCTGAGATGAATCCAATCCTGGGTTGGAAGGAACAGCAAAGATCACAGAAGTCCAGCTCCTGGCCCTGCACAGCACAGCCCCCTGAGTCTTGTCCAGAAGCTTCTTCAGCTCTGGCAGGCTTGGTGCTGCTCTTCCCTGTGGACCCTGTTCCAGTGTCCAGCTACCTTCTGGGAAAAGAACTTTGTCACAGTAGCTAATCTAAACTTCCCTTGACACAGCTCACTGCTTTTATATAATGTGGGTTTGTTTGTTTGGGCTTTTTGGGGGTGGTATTTTTTTGTTGGGTTTTTTTAAAGGAATTTGAAATGCAGTAGCATGCTGGGAAAGGAAATCCATATGCTAAGAAATTAAGTCATTTCACAGAAACTTTATTCACACAGCTTTGTAAAGGTTGAAATATTCTTCTTTGAGAACAGTGGAAGCTCTGTTTTGCAGGTCTGTTGTGTATAAGAGATAAAGATTTCATCTCTTTCTTGGGCTTGGGGTCTTAGAGCTCAGGGCTGAAAAAGTTCTCAGGACATCTCACAGAGAATCAGAGTGGAGTGCAAGAGGTCAGCAGACATCCTTACATGAAACTGCTGCAGTGAGTTCTGCAGCAAGAGTTATCCCTTCAGCCAAGAGAATTATCTGCATATGTGAATGACACTGGGTGGGAGAACAATGATGCTCTAATCTTAAATTTCTGCTCCCTAGGGGAACCAGTAAATCATGAGCAATATTGTTGTGCTCACAAAACTCCTAATGAAGCTGCAAGTATGCAGACAAAACTATTACCATAGCTTTGTTTCTTCTTGGTGGTATATTTTTGCTAAGCAAGCCTCTGCCACTTCTTTTATGTTCCTCTGAATTTAATATTGCACTCTTCCTGTCCCAGTATAGAGCTCTCTGTAATGTAATTCTGAACCTCATGGTTTCACAAGCACTTAATTTGTAGTGATAGTTCCTGGTATTTGTTTAAGCTGCATAGTTGGAGTTGAGATCTTTTGCAGGCTTTTAGAAGAGCCCAGAAGTTACTGGGATGAATAAAATAATTAGATGGTCTGCAGTAAAGCTTGAAAAGTAAGAGTAGTTTTATTGATGTTAATCAATTGGACATAGTCTGGGCCAAAGAATCATTGTGAACAACTGTTTCATAAGTACAAACAGTACTTCTTCAGTACAGATAGAAATTGCCAAGGTATAGGAGCAGTTATGGTTTGAACTAAGTCACTTTGGTGGCTCCAAGATCAACTTCTTACAGTATTCAGTCTTCAGTGTTCAAGAAGGTGATTGTTCCGATGTTGTAATGGCTTTTAGATAAGGCATAAATCTCCAGTGGCATCGCCCAAGAGTGTCATAACAGATTTCTCTGCTCGCTCTGATGAGATGCAGCCATAGCATCATTTTAAAAAATCTGAACTATAAATTTTGTTGTGAACTAGGGACAATCTAAGGCTGAATGATGTTTTCTTCACACATCACAGTGTAATTTTTTTTTAGTCTTATGCAGAACCTGTATGGGAGGACATAAGAAAGAAGCTATATTGTCAGCTAAAGCATATGCAGAGAAATCTAGTTGCTTTACCAAAACATGCATAAAAACAGCTGATGCTGCAGAGTGTGTGGGTTCCACAGAAGCATCAGTTGATAAATTTGATAAATTCTGAATGTGATTTTTTTTTTAAGTTACTAATTAATTTATCCTGGGAAATACAATGATGATAATTTTTCTTGCGATTATTAAAAAAAATACAGAGAAGTCAAACTGTCTTACAGCAGGATTCAAAGCTTCTCAGCCCATTAATTTTTGGTTATTGACGTGAAGATTGCCAAGTTGGGGAAGCATTCAAGGTGGGGCATAATTTTTTTGATGCATTATTCTTTCCCAGAACAGTTTTTGACAAGGAACATAATAACTCAGAATATATAATAGTTCCAGGCTCTGTGTGCCTGTTTCAATTCCAGATGTGATTTCTGTTCCTAAATCATGCAGGTCATTTCGAAAATCTCATTTTCCATGAGGAATACCAAAAGAATAGCTATATACAAGCCCATGTTCCACTTGGGAGTTGAGGTTGCTTCTAACCATTCTAGATGAGAAGAGACAAAGGGTTTGGGAAAAGGCACGTTCAAAGTATGAATAATTCATTCCTTGTCTTAAACGAATAAGCATTCATCGTTACATTTTAATTGACAAAACTCGTTTTCAATACAAGGCCCTAAGAATGGCTTGACAGGATTTGCTCTCCGTTTCCCGCCCGCGATATGCGCGAGCCGTGCAGTTGGAGCGCGGCTTCTGCCGGTCCCGGGTGGCCGTGCTGTCAGCTGGCCCTGCAGATGGCACAGAGCTCCCGACGATGGCAGGCTGCCTTGGGAGGTGGAAAGTGTAATTGCTGTGTTAACAATGCCTAATGTTGGGTTTACTGTTGGTACTAAAGCAAGGGAAGTGGAATTATACATCGCTAAAATTCCTCTCAAGAGGAGGCAAGTTCTTTAATGCAGGAAGAATGGCTTCACTGGCATCCTTAAAAACTTTCAAGTGTTTCCAAAAGTGTGTTTTCTTCTCACTTCCTATCCCTCAGTGCAAATAATGATGCCCACTGAACAGAAGCAGACTCTCATCCATTCTCCAACCTTTTCATTTCATGTTTTAAGTGTCAGTTTTGCACACAGCCATCTGAATGGCTGCTGAAGGAGTAAAGGTGGCAGGGGAATGTGAAGCATGGTTCCAGCTGAGATGCATCCAAAACCACTTTTAACCATTCTGAGCTACTGCAGAATGACCCAAGACTGCAAAGGTGGCTGATGATTACCACTAGCTTAGGTCACCCAAGGAATTCCTAAATGCTTTTCTAATCTCTCCAGCAATTTTTGAAGTCTTTACATGTTATGAAGCAATGCATTGCTAAGATAGTACAGTATTTTATAACTATTTAATAAATACATAAACTATATAACTTATTTATTACTGTAATTTCTATCTTATATGTGCATATGATGAACACATATATAAATACGTATAAATTTCAAAATCTCATGGACGTGTTTCACAAAAAAAATAAATGCTCCTCTGAGATAGTTTGCAAATTATTGTGTGTTATTGTGAGTATTCTCATTGGAAAAGTTTAGTAAGGTTTCTGAAAGTAAGAACTACTTTTAGATTGCTTGGATTTTGAAATTTTAGAAATTTTTAATAAAGTACATATTGTTTATATGGAAAAACAAATGTATTTGGGGGTAGCCTCTTGGTTTATGACATCTTGTCTACCTATTTTGATAGTTAGGGCTTAAATAGGATAAATACTGAAAATAATAATTATCTGTCTAAGGCAGCAGTGACTATTAATAGCTTAGTGAAGAGATTATTGGCCAAAATCTCAGATGGCAACATCTCTTCAGTGCTAATGGAAATGTGTAGCCCAAGCTATTCTTGATTATAAATTTGCTACCACTTGTTGCCTATTAGAAAACATGAATGTATTTTTATATCCCTCCTCTCTGGAAAATGGCAGGCAGGTGCCTTACTCTGGAAAATGGCAGCAGGAAGATGGGCAATAATTTAAATTTCCATCTAGGTACTGAAAGCTCTTAACTAATGCAAATGCATGCTAAGTTAACGTGGCATGTTTACTACATTAATAATGACTGTGATGATGGAACATGATTATGGAGATGGGTTTCAGTAGTCAGGACTCAGCCCTGTTTGTGCCTCCATATCGTGTTTGCTTGTCTTGCTGCACACAGAAATGAGACATGGCTGTACAGATGGTAAAGGGACCAGTTGTGTGCCTATGGGGGTGTACAGGACTGATGCCTGAAAGCCAGTACCAAACTGTCTTATCACTGGAGTTACATTCCCAAATATATGGTGTTTTTGCAAACTTTGTGGACTTGTTCTTCCAAGGCATGGTCCTTCTTGGACTACCTGTCCTGGAGTCCAGAAGACACAGGTTTTAAAACTGACTGAACCATATGAATAATCAGTGTCAAAGTGATGCTGCTCTTGTTTTGCCTTCGGGCAGCTGAAATTGGGTACACTCTTTTGTTCCTAAAATACTACTTTGTGTAAGTTATAAGTAATGAATCTTCACCACTGCTGTATTTTCAAGTACATAAATTCCTTATACTGACTTATGAGAACTATTCCTCTCATGGTTATGAACCTGTCTTCAACTAGACCTTGTTGGACACATGTGCTTATCTTTTAGTGTGTTGTGTGTGCTTGTAGTGGAATGGAGAGCAGAAAGCTGCCTGTTTTCAGAAATATCCGTAAGATTCTCCTCTTCTTACAGCTCTTAAGTTTTATTGATTTTTTTGTTTGCTGTCTGAATTTTTTCTCACTGCAGCACCTTCCAAAACAGTCACTATTCAGTGTGCAGGGTAAGCTGAGTAGCCAGAAGTAAAATTCTGGGCAGGAGATGATGAGCACAATTGACCTTCAGCTTATCAGACATTTTTACAGCACTTTACTTTTTCATGTGGTTTTTGGGAATGCTTTTGGAGACTATTTTCAAGTTGAAACAGCAGAAGAAAAAACATAAAACAAAGTTAATTCTGAGTATTATACGTCTGTTGGAGTTTTATGGCCAATTTTGAACAGTAGTTGCTCAGTGCCAGGAGCTCTATGCCTCAGCACTTTGTCTATTATCTGGACTTATCACTGCCTGAAGATGCATAAAAATAGTGAGCTGTAAAGCAACCCAGTGAGTATTCATGAATCATTAACAGTGTGTGTATGAAGAGGATACTTCTTAAAATGATTATTTTGAAATGCAATGAGTGTGAACTTGGCACATCCAGGGTAACCTGACATGGGCAGCTGGATGTATCCCACTGTTGGGGAAATACTGATTAGTTTAAACTTTGAACATGCTTGGTATGGGAAAACAATTCCTCCTTTTGTCATTACTCTCTTCTTTCTCTGAGTGGCCTTTCAAACAGACCATAACCTTAAATACATGCAGAAAAACCTGAAAACTAGAAGTAGGAAGTTTGTATAGTAGTTTCTAAGTAACCACCTAGAAGTATCTAGGCTTTGGTATGAAAGGACTAGTTTATGTTGCAGAAATAAAAGTCAACTGTCATGGAAATATTTAATAACCAGTGTGGCTAAAAGTACTTTATAATCCTTTTTAGTAGATTGAACAGATAAGTTTGCATTGATCCACATAACACTTTTTCCCTTGTCCTTCTCTCAAAAGAAAAATTATTAGGGGCTGCACTTAGGAGGTTAGAAGTAAGAAGACATACTTGTGCTTGAAGTAGGAAATCATTGCATTTTCAAGCCAGGCTATAAATCTTGAAAGCTCAATATAAAAGCATTTATGGTGTATCCATGGGGCAGAACAGATGTTGCCTTATGAAGCATGTATTGAATATCTCTGGCAGTGAGGCAGGGATAGCATCACTCTGGCAAATGCTGCACAGCCTGAGGAGTTAATAACTATTATCAGTGCAAAGCTGAAACCCTGTGCAAAGGGGGATTTTAGCTTTTACCTAATTTCAGCACAGTTTCTAGCACAATATGAGAATGCAAAGGAGAAATTGCCAAAGCCTGGCTCACTGATACTTATCTCAGGGTAATTCAGTTGTTTGACTAAACAAAAGGCTACAGGCATTAGTGACTTTTCTCTTGCTCCTCTCTCCTCTGGGTGACATCTGACAGGCTTGGGCATCATTTGCAGTTAACGTAGTTTCTGCAGTTGACTGAAAAACAAAACTGAAAAGGAGGCCTGTGCTAGTTAGTGCAATACACATAAACCATGCTGTGTTCCCTTAGCTCTACTACACTTGACCAAATTCATTTAGGATGCTTGTTTGTCAAGATCTATCCTGACTGTGTGCCTATAAAATAGGAAGAAATAAAGATCATTATTTGCTTTGGCCAGAAAAAGAATATCTGTAGAATGTTTCTCCCTTATGTTCTTGCACTCCATGTGTTAAGAGCTGCAAAAATAATTGTTGCATTTTGCTTAATTATACTGAAATACTTTTGTAGACTCACCTTAATACATTTACTTCAATATTTTTAGTATTTCCAATTTGCACAAAGCTCTTATTCAGATCAATTCAATATAAACTCCTGCTGATCAGTTCAATACAAATCAGCATTTCCTTACTTGTGAGAGAACCACCTATTTTTAATTGGAATTCAGTATTTTTGTGTGTGTGTATGCATTTTTCCCCAGCTGCTGCTTTGCTACCAAATCCTTTGATTTATGACAGCCTCATAATGGCTCTGTTTTCCCTACATAACACAGAAAATGCAGTTTGCTTTCATCCTTGATGACTCTTATTGAAATAAACACATATAGGCACTGCAGGAGACAAGGGAAAATGATGTTCTGCAAACAGCAGTGACCCCAATAACTGCCCTAGTAGCTGACAGGCAGACACAGCCGTGGCAGGCACAGTATGCAGGAAGCAGAATATGCCCTTGAATGTAATAATAACATATATTGCTAACATATTTTGAGATCTAGTTCAAAGATCCGGTCAGTCTCCAACTTTCCACTGGGGCCCATGCTGACTAGAACAGTGCTGTAAAAACCAACACAGATGTAATGATATTCCATGTTTTCTTTGTAGAAAAGATCCTGTTCCACCTTGAATGTTTGGGGAGTTCAGTCAGAACAGAATGTGAGCTTAGTGAGTTGCAGGACTTCCATCAGATGCTGCTGCAACTGTGGAGTTTCAGAGAAAGTTAAATGTGCACTCTATTTCAAAAGCTAAGAAGTGGATCAACTATAAAAGTGCAGACTTAAAGCTCCAGAAAGCTCTTCTCTTTTTTTTCCCCAAGGCCCGTAGTGGGCAAAATTTTTTATCTTGAAGTAGTAAAAGATTCCTTTTTTTCTGCAACCAGTGAATTTTCCATTAAGCTGTGTTTTCATGTGAAAATACTAAGGAAGTGTTGATTTCAATAACACGAAGCACAGATATGTTCTTACAAACTCTTTTTCATCACAATTAATGGAAATTATGATTCAGTGTGCTGTCAGACGAGAAGTAAAAAAATGGTTTTTTTCCAGACTGCATCTTCTAGATGAACCATTTCTTCTAGAAATGGTTGTTGGCCAAATTTGTCTGGAGTTTGATTTTTGCAGATGCTTAATGTCTGTAAATATTATACACTGTTAGAACTGTGTGCATGCTCTTTTCCGAGATCTTCATTATTTAGCATTTTATAAGGAAGCTGGCTTCTCTGGATTTCAGGTCTGGTTCACCTTTAAACTGATCTGTGAACTTCTCCACGCATTCTTGGCCAAGTTGCTTCCTCCCAGTCTTTTGATTGTGGAGAAGTGGTACAGGTTTCCTTTAGAAAAGTCTAGATGCCCATGACAGACATTGGCAGAGAAGTTGCAATTATACTTTTTTCCACAGGTGAAATTGTCCTGTAGTCAGGGACTCTGAAGATTTCCCAGTCTCTCTAATTAATATCAATAATTGCATTACCATTTAGTCTGTTTCTGAAATCATACTTACAACATGCATTTTCCAAAAAAAAAAATGTTTATTATATTCAGTTCTAAGGCAAAATATCTCAGTGCTTTCTGGTTTTCACTTCAATATCATTGACTTTTTTTGTGTGTGTGTGTACAAAGTGTACTGTATATTGCTTAGAGCACCCACCTGTCTTTGCAGTCTGTAGATGTGTACTTTGACTACCCCATACCAATACCTTAAAATGGAGCTGTGTCTCCTGGAGAATGATGTGCACAAACTGTCTAAGCAGAGGACGCCTAATATGGTGCAATAATCCATATATGTGCAGCTGAGGCTTGACAGGGAAGTGATTTCAAAACCTGTTCTGCTTAGCTTCTGTTTCACCTCCCTGAGTTGAAGCAGGGCTTATCTGCTTGGTGGGACTTGTGCAGAGACTGAGATTTACAGTGGATAAAGTGTTGAAATGTACCTACAATGTTGTGCTGTTGAGAAAGGCAAAGGCTTCATAGAACTTCTAGAAAATATCTTGTGAAGAAAGGTTGCAGGAATTGATGCCAAATTTGTCTAGAGACAAAAAGACAATTTTGGTCTATGGCAATACAGTTTTCAGACAAGTGAAAGGTAAGAAGGGATTAAACCTCTCTCTTCTGTGTACAAATAATGAGCAGCTGCTTGAATTACAACAGGAGTAATTTTATTAGGCACTGAAAAAAGCTCTAAGGAACTAAAGGAAAGCACTTCATTTATCAGCCAAGGGAGACTTAAATCACTATGTCTAACATGTTCTTGAAGATCATCGTTGTGCATCCATCTGGAATGGCATGGTGTTATTGATTTCTGCTTTATGAGAGAGAGACAGTTATCTTCTGCCTTCTATGGAGGTGGAAAAGACTAGGCAGGTTAAAATTTCAAAACAAAAATAGCTGCAGTATGGTGAAAGTGGAAGAAACCAGTTTTGAAGAAATGGGCAAATCTGGAAATGTGTGATGTGCTAAATCAGTAAGCACTTGTATCATCTCTTCTTTGCAAACTGTGCACCAGATCTGACACTGAGGCAACAAAGCAGTGAACAGAGAATTTTCCTGTGCATGTGCACAATGAAACCAGGTCAAAGTCCCCCAGATGTTGCAGTTATGCCAAGTGTAGCACACATCCTGGATTTGTATTATAGAAAAAACCCTGCACTGTTCCATCAGATGCCCAAAAAATGAAATGAGGAAAAGGTAGCAGTTTGATAATCTGCTGCAGAGCTGCATTAATTAGTGTCTGAGCACCAGAGCTGTGGGAAAAGAGGCTCAGACACCTGGACCCTGGTGCAGCAGTCAGAGAAGAGCTGGCTGAGAATGGCCACAGAGTGTTGGTCTAACAGTGACTGCAGCACAGTGGGCAGGCCTTTGGCCAAACTGCCAATGTGTTGAGAGGGCTGTGAATTCAAACTGCTACAATGATAGATATCAGTAAAAATATCCTCTGCATGCAGCCTCTTCCCTAAATAAAAAAGGAAACCAGTGGCATTTTCAGGATTTCATTCCACTGTTATTCAAAAAGCAAATGATTTCTTAACTTTCCATGGCTAAATTCTTCTAAGATCAACTGCTTTGGCAAAAATGGGCCTTAAAATTGGCTCAGATTTTAGTATTCTTCCCACTGATTAAATCCTGAATATGCTGTTGAAAAGGGACTTCCACAACATAACTCTTTAACCACACATTTGCTGCATCTTGAGGCAAAGACAGAATCTGTTTATCTATATAATAACAGGATGAATATCAAAAGAGAATCTTTCTCTGAATACTCTGCTCAAAAATGTTGAACAGGTTTAAACACTCTAACAAGTATTTCATGCAGTCAGTAACAAATTCATGTGGTTTAGATTTTGGATAAGGACAGCCTTTTATAAGTGAACCCACTTGGCACTGGAGCTGTATCTGGAACTGGTGGGAAAGGACTGAGCAGCACAGTCTGCAGAATTTGAGACAGTAAAAGCCCAAAATACAGATCAGACTGGAAGGCTGCTAATGATTTTACTTTGCTCTGGGTGAGGCTTCCTCTGTGAAGATTTCTGACATAATTGTTTCCTTGGAATTATTGTACTTCTGTGGAAGTAATATTAACCAGCACAAGTGTTCACAAGACTTTAAGAATTAAGACTGAATTAAGAACGTCCCAGAGAATCTTTTTTAAGTCCTTACTTAAAACAGGCAGTGGAAGATGGTATGTCTCTATAATTGCTATTATCAGTAGTTAATTTTTTTCACACTTTCACTACTCATTTCCTGTGATAAATCAGGAGGAAATTAACTCAGGGAACCCCCTGATGTTAATAATTGCAATACCAGTGACAAGTTTTTAGATTTGGAAAAAATTGCTGCGAGAAGAAAATGGTAATTACTGCAGAAAATCTAGAAATGCTTATATTTGATGGGCACTCTGATTTGTGAGATAACTAATTTGCTAACCACACACAATACAGCTACAGCAACTTTCTAAAATTGTTTTGTCATTGTAATTATACCTTGTGCCAGCAATTCTAAGCAAAACTTGCTATTAGCTTAATTGAGGAAAGAAATGGAGTGAAAAAATATCTGATCTAGTGGTCCAGAAGGTACTGCAGGTGCACAGCAAACCCAGGAAATAGGTCCCTGGAGAGCACAGCCATGAAGTCATGATCCCAGACACTAAAGATAAATACTGCCAATTACTCCAAAGGTGCTTCAGGAATGGATGCACTCAGTGTGTTTGCCCACTTTTCAAACAGGTCTTGGAGTGAATTCAGGTGTCCATGACATTACTGAAACTTTTGCCAAGTAGGTATCCTTGTACTGGCTTGGCTGGGAGCTGTGGAGTGCTTTTACTTTCTCACCTAGCAGAAGAGAATGGCTGAAGCCCTGAGGAGCTGAATGAAGCCCATGAAACACAGCAGGACAGGGCTGTGGGCTGACCATCGTGTCTGTAGAGCACACCCTGGCAGGTTTCCCTCACAACCCTGCCAGTCAGAGCTGGAGTTTGCAGGCAGAGAACAGCAGTGCTGAGGGTAACCTACCCCTTTCCATCCTGAATCCCTTCTGGAGGGAAGGCCAATACCTGAATTTGGTGACATTATACCTGACAGGTATATAGCTGCTATCATGCAGAATGTGACTGGACCATACTGGTTTTATAGAGCACAACAAAAGGAGAAAAAAATTTTTTGAGATGTAAAATCTGGCCAGTGAGCAGAACTACACGATCTTACAGCAGTGGCTTCTCCACTAAGTACTTCTGTCAGAGACTTTGCCAGCAGCAGCATCTTCTAAAGTAGCATTAGTTAAAGTGCTGAAGTTCCCTCTTGTGAACAATGCTGCCTTCTCAGCAAGGCTCCTCTGGCTTGCTTCAGGCAAAAAGAATTCCTGTCCTTTATCTAGCAATTTTTATAAATTGGGGTGGGGGCAAAAGAGAGTGCTTTATTTCAATACCATAACCTCTGGGGTTTTTATTTAATTATTTTGCTACTTATTCTTCAGTGTCTAGGGCAGCTGATTCTCTTGGCTTCCAATCTGCCTGCTTGTCTACTCTGACTTGAAGAGAATTAATAGGAGGTATCTCTTCGAAGCTCTGTGAAGTGATCTGAGAGTCAGCAACTCAAGTTCAAAATATTTGCTTCATCTTGAAACTCACTAATTTCTCCTAGAATGCTGCCATGATTTTCCAGCTAATGAAAGGTATTCTATTGTCCTGGTAAATACTGTTTTGTGTATTGAGGGAAGAAAGTGGTGATTTTTTTTTCCCACTTTTATTGTTTTTGTTATTAATTTACATTGTGAATCAGTTTTGTTAGAAAACTACAGAATAATAGGTGGATGTTCCCACAGGATGAGACCTTCCTCTCACTGGGCAATGTTCAGATCCATTTGCAGCTCTTGTTCCAGGAATTTATCAACAGTTATCAAAATATGAAGTATGTAAAAGTTTATATATGCCTGAGGGAAAACAATTTAATCATGAACACATGGATTTAAGCTTAGCCCTGCTGATGTCAGTGACCAGGTTAAAATTAATGATATAATCTGGCCTCAGGTGATCTGCATTTTAAATAGCTTGCCAAAACAAAATTTCAAAGGTCAAAGATGTAATGCCAGTTTCACTCGCATGATTTGTCATTACAATGCTACTAGAGTGATGCTTAAAATGCTTTTGAACAGCCATTATTCAGTGTGTTTCATAAGTTAACCACAAGTGTCTTTACCATTTGTAGCTGTGTATTTCTATTTACAGACAGTTCTGGGGACAGCTGTCATTCCCAGCAGCTGTCAGAAAGTCATGTCTCCTATTTTAGCAAGGATCATTTCTAATAAATACTTTTCCTTTCCAAAGTTTTAGCCATTGTGACTTTAAGAGTCTTTAATCTTAAAAGAACTTATTTTTAACTGGGGAAAATACCATCTCTTTTTACCCTTTATTTTGAAAGTTAATGTCAAAATGATGCTATAAGTAAGATTTTAGGTCAAATAAACCATGGCTCATTCCATGCGTTAAATTGCAGGGTTTTTGTCAAGAGCAGCCCTTGGAAAGTCAAAGGGAATACTTAACTCAGATGAGTGGTTCTACCTGATTCTTAAGGATTATAGGATATAGTTCTTTCTGGGCCAAATTGATAGCCTTGCCCCTTATTGATGTGTGTCTGCTCAAGGAAAAGCAGATCTATAAATAACTGTGAACATACTGAAGTACTTATAGTCTTATTCCATTAGTCATTAAGGGTATAAAACAGAAACTTTATTTTTGTCTTGAATTCTTTTTTAATAAAAACTTGGTAGGTAAATTTGCTATTTTAATAAATCTTAAAATACTGCATGCATATAGAAATCTTCAACTACAGCTTAGCAATGAGCAACCTCTGTGTACTCAGATTTGGGCTGACCAATGTTGAAGGCATATTATTAAATCACTGGATTTTACTTTTCCTATATAGTTATTAAAATAGACTATTATATACTTCTGAGTGCCAATACCTGTTTCAGATAATTTATTGATCTGATTTCATTATTGATATGCTAGGTTGGGAATTTTTTCATGCCTTATGACTCAGCAAAATAATTTTGTGTCTTATGGAGATCAAAACTTAAAATTGCTTAAATTTACCATGGTGCAGAGCTCGTTCCATCCTGAATTTTCAGGATTTATAGTGTCACTGTTTGGTTGGTGTTTTTTTTATTTTTATTTTTTATTTTATTTATTTATTTATTATGCTGAAAGGAGTACATGCTTGGTTGGTTTGTTTTTTTTTTTTTCTAAAAAGCTTCAAACTATTTTTAAGATTAGGTTGAATTAAGTAGCATCTATTAAAAAGAGTATCTCTTAGCTTTTTAAAACATCGCTTAACTTTTTTAAGCAGCTGTAGCTACAAAAGCATCTATAGCTGTTGAAGGTCCTGGGAATCTGTTTTGAAGCAAAACTGTTCTCTGCATAGCCATGAAAGCTCTGAAATTTGAAAAATATTTATAAAAGTCTCATTCAATCTCTGAATGATAAATCTATTTCTAATTGTACTTCTTCTGCTATAAAGACACTCCATTTTTCTTTGCTTTATTATGCATATTTATAAGCCTTGTTTAAAAAGAAATCATAAATCAGGGATAAAGCTCCCTTTAGAATAACAGGACGAGTGGATTAAATCTTCCACAGATGTTCAGTATATTAATAACTCTCCAACATGAGTGTCTCTATAAAATAGATATATAGACTCTAGTGATATTCTTTTCAATTTCTTCGTGTACCTGGGTCCTATATGTTACCCAGATTACATGTTCCTCTACTGGGAATATACAGAGCAGTGGCATAAAAGCCAAAGATCAAGAAGGAAAAAGTGTACCTACACCAGGAAACTGATAATGGTGTGTAATCCTATGGAACTGGTGATTAAATGAGTATTGGTCTAGGATACAGCATCCCAACTGATAGTGAATTTCCTTTTTTATATGTTCATTCTAGAAAGCAGTAGTTTCCAAAAGCTGTTTAATGTTCTGTTGCAGAATAGATGACACAATTGCGTCTTGAAAACGAGGCGGTTAAATAGATGTCAACAAATCGATTAAAATCAATCGACAGATGGAACCTGCTAAGTTAAATGGGCAGTATTGGACTTGCAGATATGCAAATCTTGCCGTAATTATCTGACAAGGAATGCAAGGCACTCATTGCCCTTTTTTTTTTTTTT
>WAAE01024555.1:0-10692 GCA_013400495.1 Nicator chloris
AGCTCACAAATATTTTTGGGTGAACTAGAGCTAAACAAGAGTTTAGCATGGGTCAAACAATAGATGTGTGCCTAATACAAGAGTAGAGACTGGTGATTTATACAACAACTTAAAACTTTTAAGTCACCCAGGAACAGTTATCATTTATATGCTGGTGGTAGATAAAGCTTTTCCTCTTTCTCTTCTGTTCTTCTCTTGACACTGAGAAGTTTCTCATATAGACATCTAGCAACTAAAGCTGCATTGTAAAGCTACACTGAACCAAGATGATAGGAGGCAGATGGTTTCCATGGCAACTCCAAAGCAAATTTTAAAGCAATTTCTCCCCACTCTGGTACATTGCAGTATAACACTCATCACCTGCTGGCTGGAAAACTGTATTTGTGGCCACTTGAGCTGACTAGGTGTGATGAAAAATAAAAATAAAGATGATCTAAACTGACTTCAGTCAACAATCTCATGCACAGAGGTATCCCAGATGTAACCCCAAAGCTCAGCTCTTCTCCAGGTTTCTGGTGTTCCCTGATGAAGCAGTTGCCAGGCTAAAGGAATGACAAACCCTTCTGCCATGTCCTCGGTCACGTCTGCCATGGAAAAGGTTTCTGACTAAGATTTTGTGTTTGTTCATCTAGTTTCTGAAAGTCAAAAGGAATTTAAAGGCAGCAAAAGATTCATCCCCTTCTGTCCATATATCATTGTTAAAACATTAAAGTAAGCATATCTAACAACATTACAGGAAATGTGTCAAGTCAAGGGAGATGATCAAATTTTTATCTGCACCTTCACAGGTAAAATGAAAGAATAATCTGGACTTTGAGGAGCTTTAATGAAGCCTGGGATTCCAAAAGTGCCTGTACAGTCTGGAGACAAAATATGGCATGTCTTTTGTTTGTTTGTTTGTAGGAAGAATTTGGAAGCATAACCACTGCATGAGTTTAAATTGACATGCCTGCAGGCACATCGGCAAACCGAACTTCTCAGACATGGATTAGTACAATAGCATAAAATTAGGCTTGTCATGATTCTTGATAAGGTCAATAAATTCTGTATACATAAAAGGCAAAAGCTACCCTTGCCAATATAAATGAGATCAACAAAGAAATCTTTGTATGGAAATTCCCTGCACAGTGTTGCACTTGGTATCGATAAAATGCCTTCTGAGGCCAGGAATCCTTAGGAAAGACACTTGTAAAGGACTAACAACTTTCCTTCCTAAAAGTGTACAGCTAAACATAATCACAGACATCTATTTTAGTTAAAATTTTTAATTAACAAGAATTAACTATGTATAATATAATTTATGCAACAAATGTAATAATATTTAAATAAGATTTATTCCTTCCATTTTTACTTGATTAAAAACTGTAAACCTGTGTAGTGTCAAGCTTTCCTGTTTACACTGAAGAGTGAAATAGTCTGTATTATCTAGAATAGGAAATGAAGCTCATAGATTAAGATCTGCTTTGTCTCTGTGCACACTATAACCTTGTAATGAGCTCTCACTTTTGAAAAGAAAAATCATGAATTCTGTAAAATATTAACACAGAATTTTTTGGTCTTTTTTCCCCAGGATTTAATTTTTTTAATTTTTTCTGATAACCAGAAAAAATTAATTGACAGAATTACATTGGATAAAACAAGCATGCAGTCCTGCCAGGTCTGGGGTACTGAGCTAAGCTAAATATGTTTTGTGAAGTGCTGAAGATAGGATTATTTTTTTCCCTTTCCAAGTACAAACATTGCTGGAAACCCTGGGTACTGTGTGTCAACAGCTGGGTTTCTAAGTGACATCCAAATGTGCACACATGTGGCTCTGAAATTTTAATTAATCCACTCCAACAAGCAAGAGTATGCTTGTTCTCACTCAGAAGATTCAGAGCACAAAAGGCAAAACTGTGATGAAGATTTGAATTTGACTCTTCAGTCTAATGTGACATCCAGAGCTCTCTGTTCTTTTTATTCTATACAATGAGGAAGAGACATACAAATAGCCCTCACAGTCTCTGTTAGCTTGATGCTACTGATGGAGCAGGATAAAATATTAGCTCTGAACAAACTCTTCAGAGGAAAACTGCCTATACCAGATACCCCTGTTTTGATACATTTTGTAGAAAAATTACTTTTATTGTTCTTTCCTGTAAAGAAAAATACTACATTGGAATGCAGACATGAGCCAGTATTTGTTTTGTGAGGACATTAGAAAATTACATTTGAATAAAGAGGTCAGTTGAGGTAAAGAAGAAATGTTATATGGAGTACATTAAGTAGTTGAAAATTGTTCCTTGAAAGAGAAGATGAAGAAAAGTTGGATGGGAGAAAGGTCTAACTTGACAAAGATCACCTATTTCTTTATTGATAATCAAATGATTGGACAAGACACATAAAATTCTCTGACTACATGTGGTAGTCTTTATTCAAGTATTTATACCTTGATCTCTAGGATAGCAATCCCCTTATCTTATCAAATCCTTTTCTTCAGTCCTGCCATTTTGCTTCTCTAACATGCAATTTCTATCAAAACACATCTGACATTTTTTTGGACTGATTTACAGCAGTATAATTTACAACACTTATGAATATTGACCTTACAGTTGACAGCATAACAACCATTACTTCTGTTGCCAGTAAAGACTGAACAGGAATGCCTAGAGAAGAGCACAAACCTCTGCAATGAGAAGATAATTCCTTGGGATAGGTCTGCAGCAGGTTGGTCTTGTCTGTGGAAAAGTCACAGATCCCACAGTGGTGGTTAGATTGCATTGGGCTAAGGGATTGCACTGCACTATGAAAGCCTTCAGGGACTCCTTGGGGATGCAATTTTTTTAAGGGTGAGCTGCCTGTTCTCGCTGACATCAGAGCAGCACCAATAACATCAGCAGAGTCTGGATCCCTTCAGTAGGCTGGCACGGAACTGCTGCTGCTACTTAACAACAAGGCAAATACCTACTTGCAAAATACGGTTAATCACTACTGACAACACATTCACGCTTGGGTATCCCATCAAGCTGACTGTAGTGAAATGTTAATATGCTGGTGTCAGTGGGAAATGTACACATGTCCTCAAGAGGCTGTGTCTTTCTGACAGTGTGTCTGAAGGCTATGTGTGTCCCACTGTGGTGGTGCACCCAGTCAAACAAACAGGGTGGCGTGTACGAGTGCACCGCTGCTACCCGTCTGCCTGGTAGGGCATATCTAAGCCTCCCAGTGACATGAATGATGGCTGTCATCAAAGCACACAGCCACAGAGAGATGGGAATTATTCCATGCCCTCTCAGACTTGAGTTAGCCGTTAGAGAACTGAGCCTGACAATGCCTAAGTGACAAAAGTAGAGTAAGTCTCTGGACGCAATCTATTCCCCTTGGTTTTAAACTTTTCTTCCCCACCTTTCCAAGAAGAGTACTCCTGCAAGCTTTTTAGGATTCTGGAAGTTGTCAAGTGCCAAGCTGAGGCTAAAAAGTAGTGCAGCATAACGGCAACCATTTGGAGAAGCAGACAGATTTGAGGACCCACAGTCTCCACTTCAAAGGCAGTTTCACCTGGACTAACTGGATCTTGTCTGGCCCTGTGAGTTCAGGGCCCACTACTGGCCAGAGCATCACAGTGGGGTCTTCTTCTAGTTTAGCTTCATCTAGAAGAACCCATTTATGTTCTGGGAGGTCACCACATGAAGCTATTTGCTTCCAGACCACACCCTTGATCCAAACTACAATGCACTTAAAGTTGGATAGAATTTCAGAGTCCTGCTTGGGGTCACCTAGAAGTAAACTAACTACCATTCTGAGACAATCAGATCACTTTGAAGCATTTCTGGTAAGACAGTTAAATGTAAATTGTATCTAATATCATCAGAAACATATGCCAGCTGTGACTGCAAGCTAGGAGAAGTTTAGACAATGGTGAGAAACAGTCATTCCTCTTTTGCCCTTCTTTTCTGGGGAAATATTACTCAACATCAATAATCTGTGCAGCTATCTAGTCAGAGTAATATTCTTCAAGAAAACAGAGTGTGTTTTCAATTTCTTATTTTTTCAATTTTTCAACTTTTATAGCCAATGCAAACTTGACACATAAATGAAATCTTGTGAATAAACTCAAAAGCTATAATAAGTCAGATGCCAGAAAACTGAATGTTAATAAAATGCCTGAGGTTTAAGTAAACACCAGAAAAATACTGCAACTCTCTATAGTGAGGAAGAATTAATAAAATGGTCATTCTCTGCAGGGAAGTATTTACTAGGTCAAATAAAGCACTGCACATTTCAGGAGGGTGGTAGGCTGTTCCTCATCCAGGGGCCATCAGATGTTCTTGAAAGTAACGTCCCTTTTATTCTTGTGGTTATCAAGGTGCCATAACTACTCCCACCTCTGGGGATATATCTGTTGTGCTTTTGAATGCTTGGGTCAGAAGAGATGTTGGTTTGGAGGTGAGGAGGAAAGGGACCTAGTGACATGCAGGGAAAATATGTAAAGAAGAATTTCTCCTCTTCTGCTTTATTGATCTTTTGGCTGTCGTGGTAGGTTGACCCAGGCTGGAGGATGCCAGGTACTCACCACACTGCTCTATCATTCAGCTCCTCAGCTGGATGGTGTGGGAGAAAATAAGATGAAAAACCACTTCATGGGTCAATATAAAGGCAGTGTAATAAAGGAAAAGCTAAGGCTGTGTGCAGAAGAAGAAGAAAACAAAACATTTATTCTCTACTCCCTATCAGCATGTAATGTCCAGCCACTCCCTTGAAGTGGGGCTTCAGTACATGGAGGGGTTGCTCCAGTGGACAAATATCATAATAAAGAATCCCCCACCTCCTCCTTTCTCCTTGCTTTTACTGCTGAACAGATGTCATACAATAGAATATCCCTTCATGTCATAGAAACAGAATATCCCTTCATTCCATTTTGGTCAGCATTCCCAGCCATGTCCCCTCCCTAGATCTTCATCCTCCCAAGTCTGCTGGTGAGGAGGGATATTGTAGAGACAGCCCTGCTGCTGTGCCAGCACTGCTCAGCAGCAGCCAGAGCACTGGTGTGTTATCAACACCTTCCTAGCCACCAATGCACAGCACAGCACTATGGGAGGCTGCTTTGGGGAAAACACTGTCCATATCTGCCAGACCCAGCTGTGTATACAGCTGTAGGTAGGCACAGCAATATTGATCAGTGTCCAGCTTTTCTGAGTTAGCGTTTGTCATCTTTCCTGTTTCCATCTACACTCAGGTTTCAACTGCAGTTCATGAAAAATTGCCATTTCAGGTTGTCTCTTGTTCTCCATGGCCTTAAACACTGGTAATAAGTTAATAGATTCAGCTGACTTGTCGTGATCTTTGCTGTGTAGTCCATTTCCATACAAGGGCTTGTGATAGTGCTTCCATTGCAGCCGAGCCATTAGCTGTGGGAGAAATTAATTCTAACATATTTAATCCATTGCAATCTTCTGATGCAGGCAAGGCTATTTCTTTAACATCCACAGTCACAAGCCTGAATTACTCTCTGATTCCTTTGCTAGCTGGAGCTACTGCCAAAGTAAAGAAAGTAATGAAAAAATGTGATAAGGTTTTCAATAAACTACATCTTATATATGGGGAATATAAGGCATGTCAGCAAGCATGGAATTACAGAAAATAAGGCTTATTGAGCAAACTATTTACCTATTTTTTTGCTGCATTTTCAGTTTTAGTCAGTAAAACCTGAGCAAATATAGCAAACTCACTGGAGTTTGTGTTGACATAGTGCAAGATTTTAAAAATGCTTCTTATCATGAACCAGGTATTAAATGTTCAGAAATATTAATGAGAAAGTGCCAAACGATGGAAGTTTATGAAAAATGAAGCTTTTTTAGTTGAATGGAGGTCTTCTTCTAGTGAAGGTGTGCAAGGCTAAAAATAAAATCTCATGATATTAAGCATTTTAACCAGTAAGAATTAATAAGTAAATATGCATTATGCATAAAATCTCAGATGGCAAAAGTGATGAGAAGAGCCCAGTCAGAGGGTGGACTATGGAAAACAAAGGATCTGAAAGGGCTAACACTCCTTAATGGAAAAAGCCTAGTACAACGGGATGGGTAAGGGTGGAGGGAAGCCCTTCAAACAGAACTGGTTAGAGAGAGAATTTTCTGTTGGCACAAAATCTGCTGGGAGGAAAACACGATGGTGCATGAGCATTCCAGGAGGCTTCAAACATGAGCTGACAGAAATTGGAAGCTCTTTCCAGACATATCGGTAAAAAGTTTATTGGGAAGAGTCAACATGGATGTTCAAGATGAAAATCCTGCCTAACCAATGTGATAGCTGCCTACAATGAGACAACTGGCTTATTGATGAAAGGAGAACAGGAAAAGTTGTTTATCTTGACTTCAGCTTTTGACATTTGTCTAACAACTTCAGCGACTTCTAGAGAAGTGTACCCTAGATTAGTGAACAGTGAGGTGGACTGAAAAACAGAATTGCCAGATTCGGAGGGTTGTGTTCCCTTTTACCGGTCAGTGGGAACTTCACTGGACTGCCATGACTTCTCAAAGTGGCTTATCCACTTCATCCATACACTTAGATACATCTCACCAGGTCCCCTGGACCCTTGCAGTTTCAGGTTCCTTAGATGGGCTTGAACCTGATTTTCTCTTACATGTGGTGTTGGCCATACACTGCCATCTTTGCATATGATGTATGACTCTGTGGCTAAGTACACCTAGCAGTGGATATACTGTGTCTAGTTATGGTGTTCATACTTTAAAGTATATTTTAGAAGGCAGAATGAGTGTGAGGGACACTCATGCCCAGAAGGATGTGACGAGCTGTCTGTGACTGCACGCCTTTGTTATTCCGAGCTCCATCAAAGGACTCCACCTGCAGGAGATATGCCAGATGTCCCCAAAGTAAGAGATGTATGTGGACACCAGTCATACACAGCTTTACTGCACACAGATAGCTTCAGTGCCTGGATGGCTCTGAGCTGGAAGTAGGAGGCATCCCAGCCAACTTCTGTCACCCTTCCTCCTCCCCACAAAGCCAAGGAAACATTTCACAGTCAGGAACAGCCTGAGGGACAGCAAGCTCTGCCCTTGCCTGCTGATACAGCATTTTGCAAAAAAGAGGTTCAGCGGAGATACTCCATAATTTCCAATCATCTTATTCCACAGTATTCCCTAGAGGCTGAGCCTGCTTAGTTTATGCTACCAGAGCACTAAAATGATGTTCACATGAAATATCCTTTCCTCCTGCCTGCAATTTTCATATAAAATCTTGGATGATGCCAGAGATTAAAGAAACTGAGAAACCACCCTCCCAGCTAAGAGCTCTAACAGACTCTCATTCTCTCTGGCCAGGCAGAGAGGACAGAAGTACTCCTTTTTTTGATAAGTAATAGCTTTGCCTCTTTGATGTGATTTCTGCAGGTCACTCAGCTGAAGTCTATCATTTCATTTCCAGTTCAGCTTTAAGACAAAGATTAAAAGCAGTTTAATATTAGTTTGTTGTTTTCCCCCCTTTTAAGCCAAATGGATACCTGGCTGTTGAGACAGGCTAAATACACTTTGGGGAAATTCAGTGACAAAGGATAACATATCATATGGTAAAAAGACACGGTCATTCCTTGCCCTTCCATTTTTCCAGATATGACTTGTTTGTGCAGGAGGGAAGAATGTGGTGTAAGGACTGTTCTGTTGGTTGTATACTGCACTGGAACATGGGAGAACTAGGAGTCCTTAGGAAGTAAAAGTACAGTTAATTTTTTTTTTTTTCTAATTGATTTTGAATTGCACTGAGGTTTGTAACAACTCTGTTACAACACTTATGAGAAAATATATGCACCTGAATTGGTATTCACAATCATGAGTGGCAACATTAATACTTCCATGTTGTCCATATAAGACTGATCCCATGTGAATTTTAGTGGAATGATACCAACCTCTTAATCACAAGGAACACTTCAAACTACCATTAAATCTGTGGTATAAAGTAATAGGTGGGGAAATTGCATCCAAATGGTGAAACCATCAATCCTGTACTGACTCAGTGCATTAGACAGGGCTGGTGCAACCTCTATGAGACATAGCTGTGTGCACCTGAGGTCTGATTTCAAGCCCTTCTGGTCCCGAGGAAACGGCCCTGCTCTCCTGATGTGAGGGACTTCCCTGAATTACCAACCTTACCAGGGGTTAAACTGGTGGATTGTGTGAGCATGGGGGTGAGCTGAGCAGATCTCACCAATCTGCTAGGTCAGGGCAGGACATTTGCAATTAGTAGTTCACTAGCATGGTGACTCTTTTCACTTCATGTGCACAGCAAGAAAAATAGGCTGTTGCTTTCTAATATCTGGTCTTAGTCTCTCTCCCATTATACAGCATTCATACAGGATTAATCTGATACAAAAGGGTCAAAGGTTTTTATCTTCTTTGATAGATTCCCTGGTATCAGAGATTATGGATGATTTTCCTCAACTCTTCTTCTAAAATTAGTAATTTAAATTTTAATGTTTATCCTGTTTTGGTGCTGGAAAAAAATAATACGCATCCACAAGAAAAAGAATATTCCCGGAAGAGCAGCTTCTCTCCAAGAAGTTGGGAGGCCAAAAACTACCTGCGGCTCTCTGGAGAAATTAGCAAAAATATCCGTAGATTTGGCTGAATTGCTAAACTGCTAAGAGTACTTTTTAAAGGGCCTTAAGTAATTTCTGTCTTGTTGTGAGTTCTTTTGAAAGTTTTTAAATAAGTTTTTCTAGTTATTAAGCCAGCACCAGTTTTAGTAAATAATTTCTTAATTTTCCTGTGAGGGTCCATAATTTGGATACACTGCTTCCTGATTATTTTAAAATAAGCTTTATATCAATTTGCCAATCATTGAACAGTGCAGATTAGTGATGTCAAAAAATCTTTCTCTGCTTGAAATATGCTTTGTCTCTTGATTAATAAATTTTACTATATCTTGAATGTTTTGGAAAATAATATCTTCGCTGGTAAGATGGAAAAGAACATAGAAAAGTGCTCCTCTGTACTTCTGTACCTTGATCACTGTTTTCCTGTTGAAAAAAACCCAAAAAACCGGAGTTCATCCACAACAATCCCAGAGCTACCAAAAGGATGACTTCATATGTTTTTTAAGAACAAATGGCTTTCAGTTTGAGTAAGATATTTTGCTGTATCTCACTGGACAGGGACAGATGGGATTTTCTACAGAAACTCAGCCTTTCTCCAGGTCACCAAATGGAAAGCAGAAGAGATGCTTTTGTGAAGCTTTAAGCATGGCTTTCTTAAGGACTGGAACAGCCCATTGGACAGGTGGGACCTAACAAAGTGTGAGATCTCTGACTTCCTCCAATATTATATGAAATCAGTTGCCAGGCTGGCAATTGTACCAATCAATTGCCAGACTGGAATGTAGAAATCCTACCCTAATTCTGTCCTCATTACATACACTGAGCTGGAGTTTGCTGATGACAGCCTCCGTGGGGTGAGTGCAGGGAAAGTTCCATCTCCCTGTAAATTCTGGGAGCTGTATCTGATCCTTGTATGCTAAACAATAAATTGATATCAATATAATCACCAAATACTATATGGTATGCTTCCACAGAGAAAGCAAATTGTTTGTGTCTTTCTCTTTCAGAATGCAGTCTTTATGCAAGACTATAAAATCAGATCTCACACTTGGACCTTTTATTAACTATATAAAGGTTCTTCAACGTTGTTGATAGAGTCTTAGATTACATTAAACACAAGGATGGAAGGTTCTTAGATCTTTTGGGGATGGTGACAAGTCAGAATGACTTCTTGAAGAGAAGCTAGTCCAAGAAATTACTCTGCCAGTTTATTCTGCCCAGTGACTGGAGTAGATGACCATAAGTCATTCAAGCTCACACTTTAAACACAGAAAAGAGAAAAATCAAAAGCCCTGAAAGAGACTCTTAAGGACATTGAATAATCATGGGGTAGTAGTGTGCAGTCACAGATTTTGTCTGACTGTGGAGACAGACAAAAATAGAAACAGAAGGCGAATCACCAAGACTGGTCACTGAGAGCAGACAAAATTCAACCATGGCAAAGGACACGTCTTTGGATTGTGCAAACTGAAAAGTTCATGCACATTACAAGGCTTTGGATGAACTGATTAGTTGTAGCTATAAATATGTATATATTTGTATGCAAGTACATATATATATGCATGCACACACAGGTATATTTTAACTTTCTATCCATCCGAGTACTCTGCAGTTTTCATGACATGATTGTCCTATCTAAAGATCAGTCTTAATTCTGAATATCATCTTGTTACTGTGTCTCATTCTTATAAAGATCTCTATCCTTCTAGTAGGGAGAACTCTTAACTATAATTAATTCTACCCCAAATACCAAGACATGAGGGGAACATGAAAGTCTTCCAAAGCTGACCATGCATACTTTTCTAATTTTCTGCGGGTTAATAAATAAGTACCGTACAAACATTGTGTGATTTTTTTTGTAATTTTCTAATTCCATTAATAGTAAACAAAAGTATTTTTATAAATTTGGCTTTATCGTTCATAAGATTGCAATGTCCATTAACATGAAAATAAAATGAGCTACATATTATCTATCTTCCTTGATATATCTCTCATGAACAAACTGGAGCCACATGAGGAATAATTTTTTTCTTCTATCTTCTTTAAGATACATTTAAACTCTCCTCTCCTCTCCTCTCCTTCTCTTTCTCCTTCTCCTTCTC
>WAAE01024556.1:0-42524 GCA_013400495.1 Nicator chloris
CACTTGATCATAAAAGGAGATCAAACTGGTCAAGCAGGACCTGTGTAAATGACCTTGTAGTTAATAGAAAATACACAGATAGCAGGTTTCACATAATCACCACAGTACTTGTTTCATTTTCAGGAAAATTTTGACCTTTAGAATTATTATCCTGTTAGGGATCTGTCTTCAGATTAAAAAAATGCAGGACTACCAAAGCTATGTTCCTATAACAGCACTTCATTTCCATGATAACAACAAAATAAATTTGCGGCAGATATGAGCTATACAGTTTTTTCTGACAAACAGAACCACTTAGTATATATCTGTCTTGAATTTTTCCATTCCATAGGAAAATGTGGAACAATTTTCCTAAAAGCTTCACCATAAAATTAAACATTACATGAACAAATATGTCAATATCTCATTTCACAATTACTTTCATTCTTTAAATTGAGCTACAGTTTTATCTGTTGGTACAATTCCCCTAAGTGAAAAAGTCTAAATGGAGCACATGATCCTTTCAAAAACTAACAAAAATGCAACTTAGTATTTTTTCAGCTATTTGAATGGACACATTAACTAGCAGAACCCTTTACAACCAGCTAAAGTTTCCCTTCTCAGAATTACCTGCCCTTCTTAGAATCACCAGTTTCAAGAACACTAATTAACAAAAGCTTTCCAGTGACAGAAATTCCAGCAGGAATGGGGAACAAGAAAATCATAATGAGTCAAAATTCTTGCTTAGAATACACATTGACAAAATCTGCCTGTCCCTGTAAAAAAATACATACAGACTTTATATGTATTTGACTTTGCAGCCTCAAAAGAGCCTTCCCAAAATTCCTCATTTGAGAATTTAGAGTAGAACATCCAACACTTGTTACATTTGAGGCCACAGTCAAACAATCCTGACATGAAAACACACAAGTTATTAGAACAAGGAAGTGCCATATCTAGACTGGCTGATGCCAGTCAGCCACAGTGGACCAAAGTCCCTCATTTCAGCATCCATTCCAGCACAGCCTTTTAATTCCTATGAAACACAAATTTTGTCTCAGAGGAATATTCTTTTTAACCACAGACAATAAATTCAAAACCAGGCAGACAAGCTTAGAGGAAGGTCATACATTTAATTGCATAGGCTTAAGAAATGCCAAGATACAGTTAATTTCAGTGACAGGTCTATGAAAACCAAAGTCTCTCTCTCATTAACTATATATTTTTATTTCTTAGCACAAAGAATTTTACAGAATTAGCAAGATGTATTACATTGAAAAGCATACCTGCCAGAATATTTGAGATAGCAAAGAATATTTTAATTTATGATTTAATTTTTGTGGTGGCAGAGGGGGATGTTTTGGGCCTTTTTTTTAAATACTTTTCTGTTTTATACTTTCAGAGTAGATAGGAAATGCTATATATCAGTTTGACAAAATATGTAGCTGCTATGTTTTGTTAAAAAATCCCAGCAATATAAAGAAAACAGATATTTAAATAGAAATTGTTTTGAAAACCACTTAGCAAAATACAGGAAAGGAAGCTATGCATTACAAAATACAGCTTACATTACAAAGGAAGCTTTGCATTACAAAATACAGAATTACAGTTCTGTAATTACTAAAACCTTTGAGATTCAATGCTCAGCTTTGGATGCCTGACCAAAATGACAAAGCAAGATCAGTCAAGATGGTGCACAGGCCAAGGGGCTAAATGCTGTGAACATCTCTGCACTTTCAGTACAGCAGACATCCTCAAAACTGGAAAAGGATGACCTGCTCTCTTTCAAGCTAAGTACCAGCATAAGAAAAAATAAGTGAGACAAAGAATGTTATAAGAAAATTTCTGAAGAAAAGCTACCCTTCACATTTATGCAGTCAAATCTGAAGCTTTTCACAATGCATCATAAAACAAAATTTTCTCTTGCACATATCCCTTTCAGGCATTTTAGTATTCTAATTCCCTCTTACTTTAAAATAGGACACTTTCTTTTAATATAAAAAAATTATGGCTTTTGGTATGGGAAACAGCCTTAATAACAGTGAAAAGAAATGAACAGCATTTTTATTAGAAGAGTGGCTAGCATAACTCAACAGACACTCCATGAAATTTGCCACATATTACTCTGAAAGCATCTGAAGTTTTCTGTCCCTGAAATCAGTTTAAGACACTAATTATAAAGTAATGCACATCAAGAATAAATCCTCTCTTATTTAGTCACTCCATGTTTAGAAAATGTCCCTTCTTTTCTGTCATCTTCCACTCTAAATTCCCCATGAATTCCTTAAGATATTAACAAAATCATCATCACCCACGATTCCAAAATTTAATCCTTCATAGTAGTCTTCAAACTCAGAATAGGACACTTCATTGGGGTTGCTGCAGGACTCTCCTAATGTTTCTAGAAATGACGATTTAATTTCTTCTTCTGCAGTTTTGCGTAAGAAAGTATATTTTTCTATTAAATACATTTTAAAGAAGAGTGAGTATGTAGTATTTAATATACTTCAGGCAAGGAACTTTCAAATTTTAGCTTGCAAATATTTTTTCATTAACAAGTTCAATACTCTGATTTCAGAATTAAGTCATTGGCTTATTACCACCTGTCGAAATTACCTTACTTTAACAGCATGATAGAATTAAGTATCAACAGAAAACATGGGGTCAACCAATTGCAATGAATTATGAGGTCAGGAAAATGTTTTCCTTTAAATGACTGCAAGAGCTGCATAATGTATTTGTAAACTAAAATTCTGAAGTTATCTTGTAAGAAAGCATATGTTTACTCTAACAAAACTTCAAAGTTCTGGGAAAACCTGGAGATAAAAATTGCCATTTGAAAAGTGTTCTGCAATTTACATCTGTGTCCTTGCAATTTTATAAAGATAATACTCAAGATGATTTCATAGCATTGAGAAAAAAGTACAAAAAATATATCATTACAGCATTGGAAAAAAAAATCACATATTGTATCCCTATACTCCCATGTGACTTCACGTGTTACCATTAAAATCACTGGCAATATAAAAAAATCCTCTCTTCTACAGGTAAAAAAGAAAGGGTCATGACACCATAGAGACTTTCACAGCGACTAGTTTGGTACACAGAGGCATTGTTTTTTAAAACTGACATACAAATATTTAAACTCCTATTTTTTCAATGGCAGATTTTCACATTTTTGAGAATCCTGAAAAAATAATGAAGAAACCAGCACTTACTCTGTAAAGGATGAGAAACCTGTTCCAGAAATAAATTAAGTTCTTTCTGAATAAATTATTCAAGCGCTGAGCACATTCCCTGTCAGTTGTAATCCTTGCATATTTTGATGGAAAACAGTAATGTGAAAATGAGAGTATCCTACTAAGTGAAAATCATTAATATCATATTTGCTACTGATAACTTAGAGATGAAAGCTGAGAAATAACTGCTTACAGAGGTAGGGAAAAGAACTACTTTGCATACAGGCAGTATTAGTATCTTGATAAAGAGCAAGTATTAAAATTGTGTATATGAACTCCATTACAACTTATAGTCGTGTTCTTGAGAGACTCATTTTAAATCCTTAGATGAAGAAAGTTCCCCTTTTATAACTCAAGTTAAGTAAATACGAAAACAGTTTGTATTTCCAACCAGTTTCTGGATCTGCTATCTCTGCTAACAAGATGACTTCCATAGTTACAGATTTTGGGTTGTTTGTTTGTTCATGTCAATTACCTGCCGATACTATAGGATGTTTCTTTGCACAGTAACATTTTCTGACATCTACCATAGGCACACTCCCAGTTTTGTTGAAATCTAGTTTCATATAAGCCTATGGGGGAAAAAAAAAGTTTCATATAAGCATCTCAGGGGGGGAAAATGGAAATATGAAAAGATCAAATACACTTAACTACCTAGTACATACTTTTAAATATTGTGCAATGGATTATGTCAATTTACCTATTTTATGTAAGGTTACCAGATGCCAGAAAATCATTCTAGATTATGCAGTTTCATGATTATTTTACCTCAACAGTTTTCACATCAACTGTGTGTCCTCTAGTCAATGCAAAAAAAAATTGTCTTCTCTCCCTAATTTCTGGCTCATCCTTAGAATCAGAAGTTTAGCTGCTTCCCTTCTGCCTCCTCCAATTATTAAGATTCCGCATCATTCTGACAGAAGCCTCCACACAGCCTCTCCAGCACTGCTAACAGCAGCTTCATTTTCATTTCAGTTTACTCAAATACACATGCTTGATTCGTAAGGCTAGGAGAGTCAGATCTTCCATGACTGAAAGCATGAAAGTATATGTCATTTTTCTTGATCTTGATATCCAGTTACTACTCCTTTGGCTGGTTTGTGATCAGTATCTGATACTGCAAACAGTTCCACATTACATTACAGACAAATAACAAGTGGCATTTCACATATAACTTGTCTTACAAATAGAATGACTCTTACTATAGGTCTCAAAGGAGACAAGTGCCTCCTATTTCAGTCACTGCAGGAAGAAACTCTAGACATGTAGATGTGCCAAAATTTGTCACTTGGCAAAATAAGGAAACAGACTTCTGGAAGAGATCGTCATTGCTTTAGACACTGGACTGAACTATAAGAATAGCACATATGCAAGAAAACTGAAGATAACAAAGGAATTAATCCTAGAATTTAAAATTAACTAATTTAACAATGAACAGCATACAGTACACTAATTTACCTTTCTGTTTATAAACTCATCTGAAACTTTAAGATGTCAATTTCCAGGTACAGAACGTAAGAAAAATAACAACAAAACCCAAGAACTAGAATATGAGTAACTAACTCCAAAGTTAGACTGTGAAATATTTACACTTAAAATACCTGCAATAAAACCTACTTTTCTCACAAATGCTTTCCTATATTCATTCATTTCTCCAAATATGGTATGAGTAAATTCTCCATAGTCAACCTTATCACTCTTGCTATCATCAAGAATAAGCCATAAGGATTCAAAGTCTTGCAATTTCAAAAGTTCCAAAAAACTATGCTAAAGTTCTTCATTATATCCTGAAATAGGACAATTGCTGTAACGGGAAATTGCCGTATTCTCACAAAACCCCCCAAACTTCTAGATCCAAACTCACTCAAAAATTTGTAAAAATAATGCATGTCATCAGCGGTCACTGATGACCATAATTCACATTATTCGCAGTTCTGATAGCTGTGAGCTACTTTTATAACATAATATATCAAACAAAGAAAAAACCCAAGTAAAGAGTATAAACTAAATTATTTTTTTAAAGCCTAAAGAGAAAAAATGGGTTGCAATCACACTTGCTTCTTCATGTCATGATGTAAAATTATTGTTAAGAACTTCACATAGAACTGAATGCAGAAATTCCAATATACCATAAGGGAAAAAAACCCACCAAATGAAAACATGCACAACCCAGGTATTAAACTATAGATTTAAGAAAAGAAGCAATTTCATAAATTAAGAAAGATAATATCCATATTTACCATTTCAGTTATCACATTTCACCCCTTCAGGCATTTCCAAATGGAATACTTCTAGAGCTTCTTTCAAGGCTGCCTGGGAGAGAAAATCATTTCTGTTCTTGTCTATTTGTCAGAAATACTTTCCTAAGCCTGTTTTAACCTGAACTCCTCTTTTACTTAGTGTTTCTCTGAATATACCCGAGGATTTAGAGAAATTAAGGACACATTTACCTGAAGTTGTCCACTTACTATGGAGACAATACAGAAATAAAGAACAACACGTCTCCATATCATGGTGCTGGTTAGAAAGACATACCCATGCATTCAAGCTCCCTTGTCTTTGATGAAAGAATGGCAGCCCAAAAGGAAACCATCAGTTATTTAACATTTGAGTGAAAATCATATTAAGTATATCTAACAAGCAATATCCAACAAACTTTTTCCAAAGAGACCAGATAAGGAAAGAAAAAATGGCTCTTGCCCTCTATATGTTCAGACTGTGAAACTGCCTACTTCTGTGAGAACTGATTACATGCCATGATTTAACATACAAAGTAACTTTGGAACAACTACTTCAGAACAATACAAAACTTCCATTACAAGACATAGAGTTGCTTCTTTGTTCTACAAACTTGTTAAGTACATGTGGAAATGAGAACAAAAATAACTAATTTGGCAAAATCATTCCCAAATTATATGCAATTTCTATGGTAAGGCTTATGAAAGTCTTCAGCTAGCATAATCATTTAGGGATGTCTGAGTTTCTCAGCATACTCTGTTAACAGAAGTCACCTGGTATTACATTCAAATTACTTGTGTCTACAATTTTAAAGACAAATAGGGGCAAGGTGAAAGAAGGAAGTTTTTTCCAGTGATGCAATTCAGACGTATGTTAAAAGGTGCCTTGAAGTATACACACACAACATTCTTCCAGGCCATGCCAGCAAACCTTAGATGTAGTCAGATAACTGAAAAGTCAGCTTGTGTCTACTATGCAATGGAAAAAAATGGGATAACTAGAAGATTAAAAAATAACACTAATTATCATTCCAACAATTTTTTTCTAAAAGTAAATGTCCAAGCAGATTCTAGTGACCAAAGACTGCCTACTTGAAGCAGGTTTAGATAATGACAGTAAACAGGGGAGATTATACAAGTTGTGAGCTGCTCGGATCAACTGTTTTTGTTGACAAGGTTACAAAAACAATACACAACACATAATCTTCAATGAAAAGCTATGCCTTTGTCCTAAAAACTGTAGATAGGAATATGGTGGAATTTATTTACATATTCCAGAGCACACTACACAATTATGCTCGTGACTTTTAAAGAGCATTATAATAGAGAATATCAAAATGCAACTTATCCATATATAGAAACGGTGGCCAAAAGAAGTATCTAGCATAAAATTAATGGAAGAAATGAGATGGTGTTTGTACACTTGGCCAAAAACAAATTTAATGCCAGTGTAACATAGCATCAGCGCCACGTTTCAGAATTTTTTCAGAGATTATGTCAACACACAGATTAACATTTTATTGATTACATTTAGAATTACTCTGTACATTCTGCACAATCTTTACCCAGACTGTTTATTTGAATAGCTAGTAGAAAGCTTTCTTATGAGCGATTTGTGCTGGTATCGGGTTCTAACAATATTCTGATAAATATCTAACTTTTGTTTGATTTCATTTACACAAATAAAATCTTCATAACATCCCTATTGTTCATTGCACTGAGGTGTAAAAGACAGAGATACAGAAATTAAAATTAAATGGGTTCTGGTAGATACAAACCTTGAATCTTCTTGAAAACTTTGCTGTCACCAACCACTTGCCCGGAACACTCTTCCTTGAGTTCCACAGAAGAAGCTCTAAAGAAGTCAAAATTAATGTTGATTGGTGAAATTACATGTAATGTGACTATATTCAAAACAGATGTTGATACAGTGCCTTCTCAACTTCTTTCCCAGCTGATCTCAGACACAAGCACTGTGTCTGCAGGGGACGCTTCCCAGGACTCAGGAGACCAGGAAAGCGGCTAGGAGCTTTCGCTCCTGCACGGACGGACCACTGTCATCTGGAAGAGGCAAAGGAATGCGAGAAGGACCCTCAGAGTTGTAACATCCAAGGCTTTATTTCCCTGGAGGCACAGCATCTGAGAGCGGGGATCAGAAGATTACACAGGTTTTTTACTGGGGGGAGGATCTGTGGGAGGGTACGGACCAAAAGCCAATAGGGTAAAACATGGGGGGACCAAGGGAATAAAAAACAACTTGGGGAACAAATTTAGAGGGAGAGTCCCACAAGCCCTAGCCAACCACTCCATGGATCCTGAGGAAGCCTCCAGAACTAGGGGAAGGCAATCTTGGAAATTGACAAGGCTTAGGGGAGGCACTTAGGGGATTGACACAAAGCTCTCGGGAAAGAAGAGAGGAGTTGAGGGAGAGTGACAATTGGGCGGAAGGTACAAACAGGGGTAAAACCATCACAATGGAACAAATGAGACAACTACAAAACAAACCACAATAAGATGTAATAAAAAATCCAAACATACTCAAGTTTATATTTGTATTTTATTAATATTTCATATACTACCCTTATAAGCACAATATCCAATTGCTTGAGTTTGAGAGGGCACTCACAAAAGTCCTTCCTGACCAGGTGCAGATATACAGAAGTTATTTTTTAACAATATTAACTGGCATCTCCTCTACTAATTCATTCATAGATAATTCCTCCCGTGCACAAAATCCCTAGAATTTAAATTCAATCCTAATCTCATACCACTGGAAGAGTTTGTTAAAGCAACCACATTTAATCACCAACAGGAAAATAACATGAAGTACTTTTCAAATCTCTCTTTAGAACACGAATAGCAAAGGTGTAGACCAAAAGTGTATCCAGAAATTAAGGTTAAATTTTGTGGGGTTTTTTCTGCTAAGTTTCCTTCTGAGAAGGGCTTCCCGCAAGCCTACATCAGAAGTAACTATAAAGGTTGATAAAAAAATATTGTGGAAGAACCTACTGGAAGAAAAAAACCCAAACCAACAAAGTCCTAAAATTATTCTAATCAGAATATTAAAAAACTGGAAAAGCATTACTCAGAAAGCAGGAGGAGGAGTATGTCATGGCAAAACACTGGAAAAGCATTACTCAGAAAGTAGGAGGAGGAGTATGTCATGGCAAAACACTGCTGCACAAGCAGCTTGTGCAGCAGTGTTTTGCCATGACATACTCCTCCTCCTGCTTTCTGAGGCCGAAGACTTATCTCTCTGCTATCTAGTAGGACTTTTCATCTCCACTTTGGGTACTTCCCATTATGAAGTCCCTAAAAGCTTACCTACATCAGATCACCTAAATTGGAAAGTCAACAACCACGTGCAGAGGACAATGTACTCCCTCTAGAACACATGCAAACCAAAAGATTTGTGGTTTGTGACAGAAGGGCACAGGCGCTCCTGGGAACATGCAGTAGACCTTTTGGACTGTAGCTGAACAGGATTTTCTGTCAGTAGAGTAATGAAGGTAAGAGGACTCCATTCAAGAATTTTGCACCAGAGAATAGAGAGCTCAATTACATCCTCATACAGAAGAGAAAGACAGACTGAAATTTAGTCACTAATGGGAAAGAATACAGAGAAAGTATAAAAAAAGAAATAATCTAGTCCACCACAGGTAGCACAAAATCCAAAAGTAAAACCCATTGAGCAGGTCTTTCTGGTTCTTCTATTCAGAAATAATAATTTGATTCGACTCCAAATTTCACAGGCATAAGATTAGCAACAAATGAAAGAAAAAGCTTTTTACTTGAATGATAGGCTTCTGAGATGTAAAATGTCTTACATAAACTACCTGAAATTAAACTATATTGTGTTTTATTTCACTGAAACCTTGCCGAGAGGGAACAATTAGCACTAAGCATCATACAACTATACAGTTCTAGAACCAATTAAATTTGAATTTACTGTTCTATGCACTGTTAGCTTACTATAGCTCCTTTCCAAAGCTTTCAGTCTAAAGGGATGTTAAGTGAATATTACTGTATCTGAGAACAAGCTTCATGAGCCTAAACACTTGCAGAAAGAAAATAATAGTCAAGTTCCGCTAACAAAATAGTCTTTAGATACTGAGCATATTTAATTGAGATTAAAATTATTCTCTTCCTAATCAGGAAGGGATCAAAGTATAAGACATATGAAGAGAGGCTGGTAGAGCTGAAACTGTTTAGCCTGGAGAAAAGAAGCCTTGAGGGATCTTACCCTCAAGTACGTATGAATACCTGACAGAAAGGAGTAAAGAAAACAGAGAGACTCTGCTCAGTGGTGCCTGTTGACAAGACAAGAGGCAATGGGCACAGACTGAAACACAGGAGGTATATGATTGATAGACAAAAACATGTGACCTCAAACAAAGCAAATATAACAGCTTCACATTTCAATTCTTATTTTAAAATTACTCCTTACCATTCTAGGAAGTAACTGAACTATGCAAAATCCTCTAACATCTATTACTAATTTCTCCTAAGAACAGCCTAAATATGGATTCTGTTTTTAGCAGTGTAAGTAATAAGGTATTAGGAGCTCAAATTTTTTTTTTGTTTTTTGCTTAAGTTAGCAGCACTTACTTTAGATAATCCATAGATGCTTCATCAATACTTATCACACGAAGGGTAAAGACAGGGTTCTGCTTAACAGTTTCTGGAAGGTTATGATCAACACTTCAGAAAGTCAGATTGGCTCCCTGTTGGTAAAGTACACGATTTGAAAACAGATTGTGTATTTTGTAAATAGAGGGGAAGGGGAAAGAAAGAAAGAAAGAAAAGCAGCAAACCAAATGCAAAGAATGCTGAGAAGAATAAAAAAATGCAGTAGCTCTAATTGTAGTATCTGGGTAGGCTTAGTTTATAAAGTCTCCAAAACTCATGAATTTGGAAGGAGGAAACAGAGACAGTGTTACTGTTCAAGGGTCTCAACCACTAGGACTTTGCGAGAGATCTGCATATCTTAATGTCAGCCCAGAAAGTATGACTGCAGATATGGAGATTCACAGACACAGCACCATTCCAAAGAGCTACTGAACTCGATGCAGTACATTTTCTTGATGACTTTATGATGCATCTTTATTCAGAACACATTTCCATCTGCAGGCTGCAACAATACACATGACAATAAAATATGAAAATCCCAACAAGTAGCTTTATCTTCCATATAATAAACTCATCTATTTAATTTTCGAAATTCTTAGGTGGTTATGTAAGCAGTTAGGATAGGCATGTGATTAGACAAAACACACTAAAAACTAATGTCAACTTCTTTTACTTTCTACATTTCTCACAAACAAGTTTTTTCCTCTAAACTTCAGATTTTTGCAGGAGTATGTGAAGAATTTGGTGAAAACAGTCTGTACTTCAAAACTTGCTCAAGTATTTATAAACCATGAACACTTTATCCAGTACAGAAATGCAGCAGTACAGAAGGTGCAATATGATTTTTAATCAGTCACCAGATCAGCTGGTTGACAAAGCTTAACATTGTTTCATACACTTGCTCTAAACAGCTGGCCGTTTACATTTCAAACTGTAGGTTAAAAGCAATTAACCTGCGATTTCTTAATGTTTAAAAAATATTTAATCATTGCTTCGAGTTAAAAATACCAGCAGACCTTGCAAAGGTCTTTTGGTCTACTTCCTCTTCAGGACTCTCCGAGTGGATCATTTCGTCCGAAAAAGGTCCACACTGTCAGCAGTCTTGTGCCCTCTAGGGGGAAAACTGCAAACTACAGCTTGATCTGAAACCTAAACTGGGAACCTCTAAAACGTGCGGCAACAAAACAATCCAGATTTCTGAAAATCTTTAATTCAAAAACGTCACTTAAGAGGAAGACTTTTGGTCTTCCCAGAAGGCTAGATCACAATTTACAATTCAAATATCCAAATATTACCTCCAAAAAAATAGTTTTACGTTCAGCAGAAGAATACTTAGAATGTAGAAGTCATTAAGATCATAAGCTTTTCCCTTTCTTTGTCCACGTTGATGTTGATAAACTCCCTTCTGAATGAAAGGCAAGGAATTTGTCCTGTGAAATAATTCAAAACTGGTACTAAAACAATTAAATTTATTCAGCTGCTTAGACTGAGTGAAATATGTTTACTAAAACCCTTTTTAAAAGTAATTAATCCTACCTGTTTTTTCCAAACTGTCGAAATTCATACACAGTAAGGTATTCGTCACATGCAAAAAAAAAAAAATCTAATCAACTCCCTACAAGCATCGTGACCATTTGTAGAAGGGAAGTTGAAAAGCACCTTTATGTTTTTCATCTATATAAATCCAATTCAACCCAAACATAAGTAACATTTATTTTGGAACCAGAATGGTTTGCGTTGGAAGGGACCTTAAAGATCATCTAGTTCCAAAACCCCTGGCAAGGGCCAGGACACCTTTCACTAGATCACTCTGCTCAGAGCTCCAGCCAGTCTGGCCTTGAACGCTTGCAGATATGAGGCATCCACAGCTGCTCTGTGCAACCTGTTCCACTGCCTCACCACCCTCACAGCGTAGAATTTCTTCCTAATATCTAATTTAAACCTGCCTGCTTTTAGTTTGAAGCCATTCTCCCTTGTCCTATTACTTCACATCCTTTTAAAAAGTCCCTCTCCAACTTTTGTGCAGCCTTCCTGTAGGTACTGGAAGGCTGCAAGAGGGTCTCCCTGGAGCCTTCCCTTCTCCTGACTGGACAATTCAACTTTCTCAACCTATCTTCATAAGAGAGGTGCTCCATCCCTCTGATTATCTTTGTGACCTTCCTGTGGATCACTCCAACAGGTCCTTCTCATGCTAGGGACCTCAGAGGTGGACCCAGCACTGCAGGTGGGGTCTGACGGGAGAGAAGCCGAGTGGCAGAATCCCCTCCCTCGCCCTGCTGGCCATGATTTTTTTGGTGCAGCCCAGGACATGGTTGGTTTCCTACGTGCAAGCACACACTGCCAGATCATGCTGAGCTTCTCATCCACCAGCACCCTCAAGTTCCTCTCATCAAGGCTGCTCTCATTTTCCATTTTATTTCCAATGTTGTATGCTGCACAATTTATTTTTTTAAAGAGCTCTTTCCCTATTTTCTCTAACCCACCATGAAATTCAACTTGTGGATCTGGTCACGTATTTTAATTCAATATTCCATTCTCCATAATGCTAAAAACACCTCTTGAGGCTTCATGTTTTAGTATGCCAATATAATTTTCACTGATTAACTAAAGGATTACATACAGCAGGACTACTGCATTCATTGAGGTATATGAAAGTATGTTGCTGAATACTCAGCTGTGTCTAACAAGTATACAGCTCACAGCTGCAGAAAAGCATCACTTTCAAAACTGAAAAATATGTTTATGCTACCACTACTCAAATCAGAACGGTTTCAAAGACATTTTAAAATTTAATACATAAGGAGCTATGAACAAGTTGCAAAGCCATTATTACTTATAGTAGTTGCCACATCTAAGATAAGGCTAAAATAATTTTAATCAACTGAGATGCAACAGCTAAAAGCACTATTTTACACAGTCCCTGTGTTAACTGTCCTGAATAGAGCTATGAGTATGATGGTAACATAACATTGCTTACAGACCTTATGATTGTACAATGGGGCTGTAAAGCCACTATCCATCATTAGCCATGTCAAAATTTGTACTATACATGGGCAGCCACATGTACTTTTTCTCTGCAACATAGGGAGCAGATATATTCAGTGCAATTAATCAGTTCAAGAGAGTGATCCTCATTCACAAATTCAGAGCATTGAAAAGCTTCACAAAATTTGTGATTACCTCGATATAATCCTACTATCAAAGTGTAGCTTGTTGGAGAGCATGTTCTCAGTTAGTCCTGATGTGGTCCTTATTCTGTGAAAATAATGCAGCAGGTTAATGATACCTATATGGTCACAGATAAATGTTACATAAAACTCAACCATTTCCAAACAGTAAAAACCATGAAATACGGTCTCCTTGGCAACTGGCTGAGGAGATGATCCTTTGTAGTTGAATTAGAAAGCAACTCAGAGCTGTAAAGTGTTCTGTTATTATATAATGTGAGAGTACATTCACAGAGAACATAGTTATGAATGGGAAATTTTGTTCACATGCACTTATATAAAGAATTAACCTTTACCTCTACCACTTACCATACTTCCATGAACCAGTGCATCCTCTTGCAAAAATAACCCAGGGTGGGGCTTTTTTACCCACTTAAATATTTCATATTGGCCCTATTACTAGTTCCAGAAATGGAGATTTGTCTATATGATGGATGTAAGAAATTGAGACTGGTTTTGTTGCCTTTTTTCATTTTTTTAAGAAAACAAAGATGATATTGATGAGAAAGACTTTAGAGCAGGATGTTAAAATGTAAAAAGCAGAAATACTTGCCTGAATGTTGAGAAAAATTAACAGAACAAAACTCAGTCCTGCAAACTCATCTGATTTTATGGATGACAGTGTTTCCTCATGTTTTTTTAAGTCCTTGGAGCAACTAGTTCAATGCTGACAGTCCAGGAATGTCATTTAAATGCCAATAGGGTTAATTATTGCAGCAGAAATCAAAACATGAAAGAAAAGTATGATTATATTGTGAAGATCTACATTAGCATTTACAGATGCATATTTATGCAATTTATGCACCGAAGGATAGGAATCTCTAAAAGGATTTTGACAGGATTGCAAGCATCCAACCACTTAGAAAAGGATGGCAAATCCTTGTGATGAATAATATCAATATAAGCTTAACAATGTTCTCCCAGGTTTTATAAATTCTATGAATCAATCATAATACACAGAGAATTCACATTAAAAGGTCCCTATTATCTCACTAGGCAATAACAAGCACAGGAAAGCTACAAAAAAGGCCTCATATGAAGCTGGTGGATCCAAGCCAAAATTAGAACACCAGGAAAGGCAAACAAAATTCACAGAACTAAAAAAAAATACATACAGCAGAAAATTTAATTTTATAAACTTACTTTGTTTCATGGAGTGTCCTTTTTCTAAAACAAATTGGTGCTATCCCAACTCCCAGAAGTTCTTGAGCTTCCTTGCAAGCATCAGAATGTGTGGACTGCTCTGGATCACTTATAACAGCTCTGACCACAAAGAGCAGGGAGACGCCCTTTGACTATTAGTATGGCTGAATTTCAGGTCTTACATATTCTTATGCAGGAAAGAAGACACCTAAGAATAACACAGTAATACAATCTTGGGAATCCATTAAGCTTGCATAAATTTGTGGGCCTAATTTTTTGTTTGTTTTTACACATCCTTACGTTTTTCTCAAAAGCAAACATCTGCATATTCTGGCAGTGCACTGCTATGTAGTAATGTTACATGCAGATACATACTATTTAAAGTATGTTTTATATATCTTTATATAAAATAAATCTTAGTCCTATGAAGGCTTGTGGGGTTTTTCATAATTTCTACTATCTCTGTAAATATTCCATCAGTGATGTTCTTTAACCATGGCTCCCTCCAATATCAGTGATATCAGTTACTAGCACAGGCCAGTGACATCACATCAGAATCACAGAATAGTTTGGATTGGAAGGGACCTTAAAGATCATCTAGTTCCAACCACCATGCTGTGGGCAGGACACCTTTCACTAGACCAGGTTGCTCAGACCCCCATCCAAGCTGTCATCCAACAAAAACATTGGCACTTCCTCCCTCAAAGTGGTAACTACACAGCTGAGAAGATCTCAAAGTCCCAACAAGCAGAAAAGAAACAGATGAACTGGGTTTTGAACATTTTGATATTCAACAAATAAGCAAAAGAGACCCTTTAAAAATAAACGAGATGCTTGTTATGCTATTGAAATGGTTTTCAAAAGGGAAAAAATAATTTTGCATGGCTATTATAGTTTTCTAAACTTGCTCTCTGATCTATACAGATATATCTTTGTACACAACAGTTACACTGATTTAACTGCAAAATTTGCTCTACTAAAAAAATATTCAAAACACCTTTGTATTTCCTTTAATAGCTTTTTTTTCATGCAAGTTTTGAACTAACCTTTTATGATTAACATCCTGATATCTGATACAAATTTGTTTAGAAGTATTGGCAGAGTTATATTTGGAACATAAACAGAGAGATTTTTTAAATTAAAACTTCATCCTGATGCAGCTGCAGCACTACTGAATATTGTTTTGACGTTATCAACAGAAGGGTTCAGAGGAGAAGGAATACATGGAAAAATAAGGCAAAGCAGCAGAAGGAGGTTAAACATAGAATGGGCATCCATGATCCAAGATGCACAAAGCTGTACATTTAATGTAACATCAGTAGTACTGAAACACTTCAACATAACCAGCATATTTTTAACATCACCTTTGTAATAATCTTTACAGGGATATGACACAGGCCAAGCATTTACCTGAAAACTAGGGGGTTCTACTCTGTAAAGTTTCATAATTTTAATCCTGCTAAATGAGGATTAAAATTGGAATTTAACATTGTGTTTCAGTCTTGTTTCCCTCAGGCAATCTTCTTGTTGTGTCAGCTTTTAAATACTGTAAAAGTGTTAATAGACTTTTAAACAATATAGGTCATTTAAACTGCCACTGTAACAGAAACAAAGAAAAACTAAAATGGTGAAGTGCAACATTTCAACCTCAAAATCTTAGGATTTGATGGGCTGGAACACCAATGCAGATGACTCTAGAGATTGTAAAGTATGCACAGAATGCAAAATAATCTAGACATACCCACAAATAATTTTTAGTAAGTGTAAAGTAACATGAAACTATATTAAACTAGTTTGCATCTTTTTATATTGTCATAACCAGACAGCTTGCATAAAGCCCTGAATTATTAAAGCATGCTTAAAATAGAGAGATCTTTCTGCACAGGAGTGATGCTTTCTTGAAGCTAAAGAGATAGCAATGAAGGCAGGAGATCTTACTGTATGACCTGGATCAACTCAATCTATAATAGTGGGTTTTTTTCCTATATGCCCAGCATTGGTATAATACTCCTTTATGCCTGAAAGATGCTGTGTCAGCATTAATAAAGGATTAGTAAATATTAATAAAGCTACGATTTTTAGAAAGGACAATAAATATTGAGAACATGTAATTTATAACATCAGGCATCCATATATTTTCTTGAGGGGCAAGAGGGCTATTTTCGAGAGCTAGTGTTATTGTAAAGACCTTAAAATCAGTTCTAGTATAAAATTAAAAACTATTTCCAGAAAAAAAACCACACATGGCACTTTAAACTGATGTTTTAATTTGCATTAAAAAGACTTTTCACTTAAAGAATTTTTGCAAATAATACTACTACATAAGACTTCATAAGACTTGGAACAAGATGACCAAAACATTCTTGCTCTTAAGCAAGAAAAGCCAAACATTAACAGATCTAAATTCTTCTGTAGGGAAAATTGAAATTTTACATTATAAGTTCATTTACCTAAATAATTGATCCACCATAACTTGTTCTACAACAGCCCGTTTTCTCCTCTCTGCAGCAACATCCTCCTGCAATGAAAAACTGGCTGAGAACAAATGAAATATGTAACAGCAGGCACTTCAAATAATACGCTATCCTTTAAGACAGCATTCAGAGGTCACAAACTTACCTGTGCACAATTAATATTTTTTACATTTTTAATGGAGTTTTATTTGCATTAAAAATAGACATGTAATATTCTCAGCGACACACTCGATTTGTCTATGTGTATTAGTTGTAATAAATATGAGAATTCTAGTATTTAAGTTGACCGACAAAATCCTTATTTCTGTATTGTTCCCCATACATTCTGTAAGTACAATAGCCTGAGGAGACTCTCATTACTCCAGGTTTTACAGGTGACACAGATTCCAACTAAGAGAATAAAACTTTACCTCCAGCAATATTTAGCCAAAAAAAATTCTTTTAAGTCTTAGTCTCAGTTGCAAGATTTTTCTTTCCTGCATGCCGCAATACTTTTCTGCTGAGACAGGTCAATCTGAAAAACCTTTCAGGAAATATCATCCTAAAGGGGAAAGGGGATTGAACACAATTTTCTTATTATTTTTATTAGAGTAACACTGAATCATAACCTTGTGCCATTCACTGTAAAGTCTGCAGGCGTTGATCATTTCTGAGAGAAACCAGAGCACAAGGGGATGGCTCAGGATAGTATGGAGACCACCAGCAATAACCAGGCCTCAACACCTCTCTTTATCTTCCACATTTCTGAACTTCTTTACTGCATTTAAATTTGCCTTTTATTCCAAAAAATTAATTTTATATATGAGAAAATAGAGATTATTTTTACTGAGGGGGTTGATGCAAACATTTTTTTAGATATTCTGAAACTAAAGAATTAAGATATTTTTCTAATTGGTCTTGTGTGCAAAACAAATTCTAGAGAGATCTAGCCTTTTTGTGGATGAAGAACTGAAAAGTTCCCAGTTACGTATAAGAGATAATTCCTAATTCCCCAGAGATGTTATTGGTAGAATTCACAATCTTCAAATAAATACTGACTGACGCTAGTGTAAAAAAAAAAAAAAAAAGCCAAATAGAAAAAAAACCAAATAACTAATGCAACACCAGACCAGCTGTTCGTTATTCCAAACTGATTTTAAGTCTTAGACGATTTTGGAATTTTAACAGATAGGGGGCTTTTTAGTTTGCTTTCATGTTTCATTTTTGCACCTATCAGAGCTACAGGGTGCTTCATTCTGAGTTATTGATTATTTACTCATTAACTGTTGCAACAGATCTATTAAAAAGAATGATGTAAAGGAGGACACAGTGACAGCATAAAGCAGTATTTGTTATAATATATTCCATGGACCCCTGGCTTATAGATCCAAACCAGTTAGCATGCTGAAAAGAATCTGATTTTTAAAAAAAACTAAGAAAACCTTGCATCTTAAATTTCAACCATTCCTGAGTCAAACATGTGCTCAAGAGCATTGTCCAAACACTTCTTGAACTGTCAGGTTTGGTGCTGTGACCACTTCCCTGGGGAGCCTGTTCCAGTGCCCAACCCCGCTCTGGGTAAATAAATTTTCCTTATATATATATCCAACCTAAACCTCCCCTGACACAACTTCAGACCATTCCCTCAGGTCCTGTCGCTGGTCACAAGAGTGAAGAGATCAGTGCCTGCCCCTCCTCTTCCCCTCATAAGGATGTTGAAGACCACACTGAAGTCTCCCCTCAGTCTCCTCCAAGCTGAACAGACTAAGTGACATCACCTGCTCCTCATACAGCTTCCCCTCAAGACCCTTCACCATCTTTGTTACCCTCCTTTGGACACTGTCTAATAGCTTCATGTCTTTTTAGTATTGTGGTACCCTAAACTGCCCCCAGCACTCAAGGTGAGGCCACCGCAGTGCAGAGCAGAGTGGGACAAGGACAATCCCCTCCCCTGCCTGACTGGCAATGCTGTGCCTGATGTCCCCTGGGACAAGGTTGGCCCTCCTGGCTGCCAGGGCACTGCTGGCTCGTGTTCAACTTGCCATAGACCAGGACATCCAGGTCCCTTTCCATGGCACTGCTCTCCAGCATCTCATTCCCCAGTCTATCCTTACATTCAGGATTGTCCTGTCCCAGGTGCAGAATCCAGCACTTTCTCTTGTTGAACTTCATGTAGTTGGTGATTGCCCAGTCCTCTGATTTGCTGAGTCTCTCTGCAGGGCCCTCCTTCCTTCAAGGGAGACCTCAGCTCCTCCCAGTTTTGTATCATCTGCCAATTTGCTCAGTATCCCTTCCAGTCCTGTGTCCAATTATTTATGAAGATATTGAAGAGCGCAGGCCTAAGATGGAGCCCTGCAGAATCCCACTAGAGAACTTTTCATCCCAAATTACAGAAAAATCAAGAGAAGTTCTAGTTTAACATTTGACTTTCTGGTAATGATTACAGTAAAAGGACATGTCAACATTGTGGATTCTTAAGCAAAATTTTCAAGTACCTTAAAATGAAATGCCAAAAATTGAGGCAACATATACAAAATGGAATTAATACACATGCATTTTTTTCCAGTATTCTACCACTATCAGAAGCTGGACCAAGGAGACCCTGAGATGGTCCTCAAAAGAGAGTCATAAGTCTGTGCTGACCATGAGTGCTAATGAATAACAAAAGGGCTTCTGAAGGTCCAAGTAACATCTTTCTCAGACACCTTCTGGCTTTACTTGAAAGCATGACAGCTACAGAATATCTTCTATTTCGTGGTTCTGCACTGCTCCTTTTCTCAGGGCTTTCACTCTACTTGCTTTAGCATTAAGTAGATACTCTGGGGATACTTCAAGATTTTTTTCCATTATCTTTAACCAATAGTATGGATTTTTTTTTGGTTTATTCTAAAAATAAAATCTTAAGTACTTTCTCAAAAGATTTTCTTATGATGAAAATTAACAGTGACCTCAGTAGAGCAACATCTGCATTCACTTCAACAAGACTAGAAATCAAATAAATGCTTGCAATGATGCAAAATTCAGTGCATAGTGATGAGCAAATAAAATGAATTAAAATTATGTTTTACTTTAAAAAATCATAAAATTTCTCATGGCTTAATATTCCATGAGAAAGTAAGAATGCATAACCCTTTCCAGCAATACCTTCAAAAACCATTTATAAAAGCCATCACTCTGCATATGCAAATAATGAATCATGCAATACCAAATCAAGGTTCTTCATCACTGTAAATTATTCTAAATTCAAGGCCTGGCCTCAGATGGGCAGACCCCTATTGTTCAGTCCCAAAAAGAGTAAAATTCACATCTATGCAAGAAAGTAAAGAAGCATATTGGGTACATCTGCATAAGGAAACTTAATTCCCCTCTCTGCATGCTAGTGAGTCCATGCTAGTTTCCAGATTTCAGGGCTCCCTGCTTACCTCAGAAAGGATCTGACAACAGATCAGAGCAAAAGCAATTGAAAGGAGAGGCTAAGGGAGCTTGGGTCTGTTGAGTTTGCAGAACCAGCAGCTATGGGGCATTCTGAAGAGAAGTTACAAAGAAAAGAGAGCCAAACTCTTTTTGACAGAAGCCAGCAGTATAACAGGAGGTAAAGTTTACACACTGAGCTTTGGGAGGATTGGTGAGGACAATAGGAAGAAATTCTTCACACAGAGAATAGCATGTCACATGAAGATGGTGCTTAGGGACACTGTAGAAGCTACATCCCTAGAGCTTGAAGACACAGCCAAAATAGTTGCTGACGCAGTCTCATACTAGCTGATTGAATTATGGAATCCATGGACCACTGAATACAGGCTCAGCTAAAAGCTACCTATCAGAGGAAATCACAGAATCATAGAATATCCTGAGCTGGAAGAGACCCACAGGGATCACCAAAGTCTAACTTCTGACACTGAATGTAGCAATATGTTTAGGTTCACTCAACTACCTCAGTTATTCTTAGTTGTATGAATGTATCTGTATATATTATTCCTAATTTGTGATCTCATTTATATAGATTACTGCATAAAATACAAGCACTGCAGGTAAGATTTAAAAAAAGCTCACTGGATTGCTCAGTTCAGCTCCCATTGAAAGAAAAGTTTAAACTCACAACTTCAATGGGTGCAATTACATACTAGACACAAATCCCCAAAGGCATAACTTCTGTTGAACATCTGGGAAGCCATTTTCTCCACATCTAGGTGGTTAGCAGCATAACACCAGTCCAAATACTTACTGCTTCTGATTTCCTTATGTTGTGCTGCATATTATAAGGCTTGTCTGTACAGCATTGTTGCAGGACAGCTTTCTTATCAAGAGTTACAAAATCATCATGTCCATCTTCAAGCTGTCTACCCTACACAAAAATACATTCTTTTTAGAACTCAAATTTAATGAATTGTAATAAAAACGAACTAAAATCCTACACTTTTTCCTCAGCAATTTATTTTTATTTAGAAGTACTACTTTATTTCTTCTTTACTTTTTAAAGTGTCTACTTCTTCCACTTCATGCTAATTAAAAGAGAATTTTTTTAAGCCTAGCTTTCTATGGAAACTGAACTTACAAGGAAAAACTAGACAGCAAAGTTGTATCTTTTGAATACTTACCAGTTTTCATTCATACTGAAATAAATAATGAATTAAAAAATCTCAAAAATACTGTGTTCCTACAAGTTTGTGAAAAAACAGCAGCAAGTCAGAGAAGGCAGACTTTAGTATCTCTGAGGAGAAGACAAGAAGGCATCCTTTTTCTGTTCTGCTCAGTGGAAGCAGAGGATTTGCTGTTAGGTGTGAAGCTCAAAGTTTACTGTAGAGATACTACTTTGTGAACAGTGAAGAAGTTAAATACAGCTTAGACAGGGAAAAGCCAAAGCATGCTACTGGTTCTAAAAGACTTGTAAACCAGTCCCAGGGTATTACAGAAATATTTCCTACATGGACAATATGAAAAAAAAAAAAAAAAAAAAGGATAAAGGAAGTTTTTACAGAAGTCAGGAAGGAGGTAGCATAGGAAAGAAACCAAAAGAGTAGGTTTTGTTAGCAATCCTTGAGCGCCTTCTTTTCAGGAAAGAGAAGTTGTTACAAGTTCCACTAATCAAGCAAAACAAGTGTACTGGAATATTTTGATCTATTCTTCTAATCAGGTAGTGATAATATCTAACAAAAAAAATTGTTCTGATAGACATTATATTAAAATCTGTGAGAAGAATTAACACACATGCTTCTAGTGCTTAGCAAGTATCTTTCTGGAACCCAAAATCACCAGAAAAAAAAAGCCAGTCCTGCTTTTTCTCTCCCAGCATACATTTGCCATCTATTTCTTCATTTTCAGATTAACTTGGCTGCTCCTGTAAGTACTCTTTTGATGGGCTTGCAGCAGTGCATATAAAAGAGTCACTCCTTGAAAAACAGATGATATGAGTGTCAGACCAGTACATTAGACTGGAATCATTAGAAAAGAAAAGCAAACTATAAAAAATCTCCAGAACAGAAAATCTTATCTGCCACCAAACATAAAACTAAACCACAAAATACCTCAACTTTATTTTCATTCACCTCTTATTCACAGCATGTTTATTAACAGGTTTTTTCAAGTTCTCCTTTATCTGATCACTAGAAGCACAACTATGAAGAGAAAGGTCTTTTGAAGCTATCTACAATACGTGAAACAATCTTTCTTTTGAAAAACCTTCCCTTTTCATTCTACCGAATGTTAACAAAGTAAATTCAGTAAATTCATTGTTATTCATAACGAACCTTTTCTCTGAAAAGCAACGAACACAGCACGTTCCATCAACATGTGCATACTTAACTTTCCATTAAGATTCTTAAATGGTCATCTACCCTTAGTAGAATCTAGCATTCAACCAGTCCTCACAGCTGTTGCTTACTTAGGTTTCCTGCTTCCTTACACCTACAATGATGCATCTTTCCCTGTTCAACCACTCTCCTCCACTATCTCTTCCAAACAAGATGAAAGTTGGGTTTTTTCACCCCTTTGTTTTCCAGTTTCTCTCCACTGATCTTCCCTTTTTTGCACCTTAGTTTAAAAACACAGAAGAAACCTGGCAGAATCAGTATAGCTTGCAGTCTAACTGTACTGAATCTTACACAACATCAAAGCAAAAAGTACAGATAATATCTTTAATTGTTTTAACCCCATATTCCTTTGTATTTTCAGTGTTAATAGTTCTCTAAGGAACAGATTAAATCTTTCATTTCTCCTTTTTTAAGTCCTACATACAGTCCCAATTTACAGAATAGTAATTAAAATACTTCTAGATTTAAAAAATAAAAAAGTTTGAATTTCTGGTTTTGGAAATAACACTTTACCAAAATCTTCCTGCTGTCTCTCCTCTTCTTATAGGCTGTAAATTCTTCCTTATCAATCATGCTAATCTTCAGGCTCAGGCTAGAGGTGCACTAGGAAGGCCAGTGTTACTTTCCTTACCAGAGAACACAATCGTACAGAAATTCTCAAAGCACTTCAGTTTCGCACTGTGCGACAACTGAAACAACCTTCCTAAAGTTTATTTCCTCCTCAACATTAGATGCTTAAATTACATATTTTTATTTCTTTACAATAAACCATGAAATTAATTACATACATGTGCAAACCCTTCCAAACAGTGTAATTAAACAGTGATGTACATTTGCTAATTAAAAATGCAATTTCTACTTTGCCAGCTACCTTTATTGAAATGTCTGGACACTGGAGGTGGTCTTTTTTCTTTTCTGCAATTCTCTGAGGATGCTGCTTATATTCTTCCTTTGTACCTTCCTCATACTGACCGTGCTTCAGTTTGGATCTGACTGTGGGGGATGGCAGATTTTCTGGTCTTGTCTTCTGCTCCAAAATAGAATGTTAAAGCAATGAGTAATCAATATAAAAGCCTCTGGCTGGTCTATTCAATGAGAACAGCATTTTTTTAGTTCCTATGCAGTATAATGTCTGAAATTTCTTGACACGATGCTTCAAATTAAGAAAACATGCAAACAGGACTGCATATTCCGGTTTAATTTTCATTGAGTTCTTCAAATTCTACCACTTTTAAATCTAAAAGATACACACTCAAATGGTTTTAGATCACTTTTTAAAAAAGAAGTCAGATTCAGTGGTTCTGCCTTACCACTAAAATGGAAATTCTGACATTTGACTTTTGGATGGCTGAAAATAGATTTGGTCAGAAGTTCTAATACTCTTGTGGGGCAGATGAGAACTGGGATACTGTTCCTTAGAACAACATCAGCTGCACAGCTAAGTACCTTTCTAACCTTATATTCATTTCAGGGCTCTGCACAACAGAGGCTGGGATCAGTAGAAAAGGCAGCAATGGCAGAAGTCCAAGATTCCATTCTCTTCTGTCTCCCAGAGTAACTAACACATGCAATATTTAAGTTATATTCCGTCAGTACTAACAAAAGTAAGATGGCCTTCTCTAGCATCTCTATTCAACACTTGCAACTCATCTTGCAACAACAGTGTAACAGTCCTGCTCTAGAAAACCATTTCTCGAAACTCAAAAAGATTTGTATTTTTGAAGAGCTAACTTTCTCCTTCAAGAGGATTCACATACCTTCTCTGGTTAATTCCTGTATTATAAGAGTATATTTAAACTTTTCTTCCAAAGTGACCTACTTTAGGAAGATTTACTTACACAGTTACTGGAGAAGCTGGAATCCATCTGGCTCAAGGAAAGATTGGTCAGAGCCCCAGCAGGAAGAAATGCAGAAATAAAGGCCACTCAGAGGAATTAAAATATTTTAAAACAGCTTGAAATTCTTCTCCACAAAAAAAAATAATAAAAAAAAGGGGAGCAAGTCAGGCATAAAAGGGAGAAAGGAAGAGGGAGAAAGAGTGACAGAGGGCGACAGAGAGAGAGAGAGACAGAGAGAAAGGGTAACTAAACAGAAGACACATTCCAATACACTGAGCACTCAGTATTTAGGACATAATGAAGGCAGAAAGGAAGCAAGAAGAGATAAAAGAAAGCAGAAAAGAAAGGGAGAAAGACCCTGAGAAACAAAACCACACCAGCCTTCCATTAGCACTCCTGCACCTTGACTGAGCTATATGCACCAACTTTGTTTAAAAAAAAAATTGTAAAGCAAGCAGTGCAATCATAAGCATCCAGACTCAAAAAGGCCGTAACAACTGAAGCATGCCTGCCCTCCCTGCACATTTACAAGGCAGTAGAAAGGAAAATAACTTATCTGTAGTTACATGTTGACAGTTACATCTTGAGACTTGTATAAATGCCTATGTAAAACTGGTACATTCTTAGTGCATTATTTTAAAAAGACCAGGAAAACATTTACCATTTCAGTTTTTACTTAAATGAAATTGTTTTTCGAGTAGAGAAACCATTTGATTATATAGGGAAACATAAAAAATAGTGATCTTGACAGATTTACCTTGAACTCCAGCCAATCTGGAGTTCTGCCCTTTGATTTACTACATTATTTGTTTCAAGGAGCACAGGTTATGTACAAATTAATTTAAAGTTGGGTTTCCTTCTAGTTAAAATCCTGGGGATTTTTTTTTAAACACTCATTTAAATATTTCTTAGGTTTACATAAGTTAAATATTTTTGAAATAATGGACTTTTAATCAGTGTATTTTTTAATAGTTTCTCCAATAAGCTAGTTTCTGTCACATAAAAGAAATTAAAACATATTATAGTTTCAGACTATATACCATAGTAGTGAACTGAAAAGACTTTTTTTCGGTCTGTATTTTTTCAACTTCTTTGCCTCCATTTTGTTCTGACACAATTTTCTAGACACCTCTTTAAAGGAAAACAGGATATAAGATGTATCATGATCAAATAAAAAACTGTCACATTTATTTTGTTCATACGTAATTCAGATATGAAAGTTCAAAAGAACTCTTTTCCTACATTCAGAGAAGTGTAGTAACCGAGTCATTAAATTAACTCTTAAAACTTTTATAGTGGATATTGATCCTGAACAATGTTGCACTGTACTGTAAACCAGAATATTACCATCTGGGCTACTGATTTTCCTTAAAAAGCACCTAGGACTAGTGGTGATTAGGTTTCTTAGTCATCCAGGGGGAAAAAAGCTAACATGATGAGGAAATTTTAGCAATAAAGTGTGCCAACAAATTAGACTGTCTTAGGTATAACTGTCTTAACCAGGCGGAAACACTAATTGTTGTGGTTTGAGTGTTTACTTATCTGTGAGAACTATGACTAGGAGAGAAATGAAGGCAAAACAGGCTTAAACGTATGAATTACAAAGATAGTTTATCACACACACACAAGAAAAAAAGGAAAAAAATATTGAAACTTCAAATCACTTCCCCTCTTCTCCACAATCTACTTATTTTCCCACAAAACAATCTATACATCACTTTGGGAGAGGAGTCTCTCCTTTTCTGGACTTGTCATGGAGACCTACCACTAGAAAAACTCAGTCCTGCTGGCTTTCATGTCCTAACCTACAGCTGCCCACAAATGCTGTAGGGTGTGTACTTCTCAGCTTGTTTGGGATACTATTTTAAAATGCTTATCTAGTAGTTAGCAAAGCTTCTCTCAGTCTACACTTTGACTAGAAATAGCATTCCCCAAACTACTAAGAAATAGCCTATTTCCTCTATGAAGTCTTCAAGAGACAGTCCAACTAAAAAATGGCCACTCTTCCATCCCTTCTTCTAACAGTTTTCCACATCTTCATGCTGTCTCTCTCTCCATGGTGTCCACCAAGGAAGAAACAAGGGGTTAAATTCTTGTCTAGCTTCTCGCAGCAGCCCATGGTGTCACATTTCAAAGCTGCACCTGTGGAGAACCGGGGCCCACTCCCTGCCACACACCACCACCGGCTGCTGCCAGTCACCTCAGGGCCGGGACACTGCCCAGCTTACATTCCTGTGGGACACTTCCCAGCTTCCACGCGGCCCCCTCCACCAGGATACAGCCCGGGCCACGACTGCTCAGCTGCTGCCACATCCTGGTGCAGCCAAGCCCCCCACCTCCCTTTCCCCCCACCCTCTGCTGGCAGCGGGGAGAGGCAGAAGAAAGGGAGGGCTCTTTCCGCCATCCTGGCCAGGCCCTGCCACCTCCTCCCCTACAGTGGGGAGCGTGGCCAGGGGCCGATCCACCTGGGGCTACCCCCAGGCTCCCATAGTCTACAGGATTGCGGCCAAGCCCCGCCAGCCTTCCCCCCTCCCTCACGAGGGAGAGAGGCTGTGAGGCCTAGCCCTTCTCAGGCCACCCACGGCCACAGGCAGGGCCCCCACTGCTCCCTTGTGGCAGCCAGGAGGCAAAAAGAGTAACTTCCTGAAACTCCGATATTTAACCCCCCTGTGTGTTCACGCAGATGTATTCAGAACTTCCTGGGAAACAACTTCCTAGTCAAACCACCACATAGACATAATTCCAAAGTTTATGTCACAGTTCTGTTTTAAAGACAACAGCCTTAAGAAAAAAAACATGAAATGGCTGCAAGTAACTCCAAAAGTTTTCTTTTCACCAGAAGTAACTCCTGTTCCATAGAAATAATACTTAGTGTTTGAAAACATGGATTTTGTCTTGAATCATACACTTACTAGTACTAACCTTTGTTATTACCACTATTAATGTATCTCTTAAAAAATAAGTACAACAAAAGGGTAAGCGCATCGATCAACAAAGAGTTAAGCTATGCAATAAAATCGTTTTTTCTAAATATTCTAAAGAATCTCAATAAAAGAACTTTGCTAAAAATATTTTGGACCCACAGCACTTGGAGATACAAGCTTAACCAAAAGAAATAAAAAAGAACTTACATAAGAAAATATATGTATGCTTTTCTAAATTACTGCTAAAGGGGTATACTGTAAAGATATTTGTAGTGACAGACTGACATGCTGATGCTGTGCATATGGAGTTTGAAATGACATCCTCCACTCTGAAGATGAATCTAGTTGGCACCTATGAGAAGAACTTCCAGTGTACGGTATGTAAGAGTCCCCATCCTAAAATCACAGGCAAAAAAAGGCAAGCAAGCATAATTGTTTTATATTCAGAGTGATACTTTTATAAATTCCTGAAAAATGTGAATTCTAAAAGCTTTTTGAGAAAAAATTAATTTACAATTACCTCTTCATCAGAATCTCCCAGCCTCCCCAGATCTAGGCATGGCACTCTGCAGGGAGTTAAAACAATTTTAACAGCAATACATTCCCTTATTTTTTAACTACAATAAAACCACCGCCCATTAGTTATTATTAGGTCCTTCACAAAAATTTCCCTGCAACTGGATATGGTTTACTAAGCAAATCTCTATTCGCCCCTCTTGCTTCAGGTCAGCAAGTGGCCACTGAGCTTCTCTTCCCCAGTAGCAGAGTACCCTGGCAGCCGAAAAGGACCCTTCTTTACTCCTACATTGGCTTCTCTTCGTTCCCCAACAGGAGCTACTACAACAAGATCATAAATCAGGGATACCTTACTCTTGTCTTCCACAGCACATCCGTCTCAACATTCCTCTATAATCAGTCAACAGAGACGCATTAGAGAAGGAATCGCTATTTGGGATGTAAATCTTCTGAACTTGCCATACGAGATTAACACAGTAGAAGACTATCATAGCCCAATATTTCGTTCTGCTTAAATAAATGAAAATATCTCAAATTCATCAAAGCATCTCTGCACCTTTTCCTTTACTCCAGGTATATTGCATAGCACCATGAATATGTATTTTTTATATTTTATCACCAATACTTCCAAGCAACTCTATTAGAACTTCTTGGAATAAGAGAGTTCCCTATATTACATTCTTTTTTTATTAGATGATATAGCACACAGAAATTGGAATTTTTTTACTTTGGTTGGAAGAATCAAAGGTCATAGTCACGCACACTTATAAAATAATTACATACATTGTCTTTAAGGCATTTCAGTAAACAAAACTGGCTAAACTATCAATCATGGTCCTTGGAAGAGTAGATATTCCTTATGTGCTAAAGTCAATACAAAGTTTTAAATTTTAAAAGCATAAACAAAATTTCCCATTGCTTGTAAAAAACCTTCATAACAGTTTTTCTGTATTTTTTACTGTAATACTTGTTAAAGCAGTCAATAGTTAAAATACCATTTTTCTTCTTTTGCAGACACATTAAAAATATTCAAGAAAAACAATGTATAAATATGTAAGCTTTGAGTGACACCCTCTGAAGAGGGTGGAGCCAGGTTCTTCTTGGTGGTGCCCAGCAATAGGACAAGAGACAATGGGCAGAAACTGATGCACAGGAAGTTCCATCCAAAAAAAACTTCTTCACCGCAGGTGACTGAGCACTGGAACAGGTTGCCCAGAGAGGTTGTGAAGTCTCCCTCACTGGAAATACTCAAGAACCATTTGGATGCAATCCTGAGCAATGTGCTCTGGGATGACCCTGCTTGAGCAGGGAGGTTGGACCAGATGGACCAGTGGATTAGACCCAATGTGGTCTCTTCCATCTTTACCCACTCTGTAATTATACCTCCACTCAGCCAAATGTAAATCAACTTAAATCAATTTACCAAAGTAAACAATGCATCAAATATTCTACTCCAAATATAAATCACAGAAAACAAACCTATGATGATAAATTTCATGGAACACTAAGTTGCACATCACTACAAATGAAAATGCATTGTGTTAATAATACACACAATTAAACAAGCTGATCAGAAATAGAAGGAGACTTACTCTGGTGGGCAAGGATTGTGTGTAGCCTGTCTACTTGGTCTCCAGCCCTAAAAGAATGACACATTATTACATATCTAGGGGATCCAGATGAAAATACATAGTTCTCCCTTTCAATTTCCCCTAAAATATTTAAAATTAGTGGTTCAAAGTATCTGTCCAACACACCTGACTAAGACACTACTAACAAGGGGAAAAAATCAAAAACTTCTCATTGAAAGCTAATTCTTATACATCACAAGACTAAAAGACTGACTATTCATCATAACAGAAAGATTTCCAGCCATTACAAATCCAGACGGCATCCACATCAGCTATTAATAATACATTAAAAATAATCCATGTTCCTGAGGCTTTGTACCGTCACTGCTCACAAGGCTTTAGGTCACATTGTCCTTGTTGGTTGGGAACCAACCCTTAAACCAAAACCACAAGACTGACAGCCAGCTGGCTCACAAGGAGCTACCTCAAACCCCAAAGAACCCCTGATATTTGGTGTAACTGCTTCATCACAGCTTTACTATAGCAGTCGTGATGATGATTAGGCAGTTCACTTGATTTATTTTGCAAAATCAACTGAGCAAGAACATAGCATACTCCAGCCAAAGCATCACCTATCCCCCTATGCCTTTTGAAAACAGCTAGCAGCTAATCTCTAGGGTAGGCTGCTTGGGGCAAGCACAAAGTAACAACTCACTCAACTGGCCTCTCAATCTGGGGAAAAAAAAAATAGTTTAGAGAACATTCAGAACCAGGGCTAACATTTTTGTTTTCACACTTTTCGGCTCATAAATCTCAGCATCACAGCCTAAACTGAGCAGAATCCTATTTCCAGCAGTGCCCGAACATCCTTCACGATCTGAGAGCAAGCACAAAACTGTAACTCCTTTCTTGCCATACAGCCTTGTAGCTGCTCCCGAAACAGAAGTTCGACAACACTACCCTCTAGTGACTCCAGGACGAGCCCGGGTACCAGCTTTGCGAGTTCTCCGCTCGTAATGAGCACCGCCACCGTGTGGTCACCTACGTAAGACCACCAAGGCATCAAAAACAAGGCATTACATCTCACATTTATCTTTTTTCTGTACCATTTCAACTGTGGTGGGATAAAGAACACAAGCTAATTCTAATGTTAATTTAGAAATTCTAAAGCTAATTCTAGATGTTAAAGCTTTAATATAATTCCTTTTCCAGAAGTCAATAAATCAGGAAGAAAGCAAACAAAAAACAGTGTGAACAATGGGGTGAAGCACATGATTTCAGCATAATGTTAATTTAAGACTTATTTTTGCAAACTACCAAAAATCATGTGGACTGGAAAGTCTAAATTTGGAAACTTAGTTGCACAAGAAAAAAAATAAAAGGGATAAGAGTTTAGAGAAAAAATGACATTTTTCTTTTACAATCTACATTAAATGCCCCAAATATTCTTGTTGTCCACAGGTATTTAATTTTCAAAAACTTGGTTAAAAATTAACAGTACCATTATAACATAGATGTGTTATCATTCACAAAAGGTCTTTTTTCATTCCAAATCAAACGGAAAAGAAGACCAGCAACTTGGCAGTCAAACTCCAAGAATTCCTAATGGGGTCATGCAACAAATAAGGAAGTAAAATGGGTGCTTGGGGGCTGAGGGAGGATTAGCAATTAACTTTAGTTCATGGACATAAAGTACACAGTATCTATGAGAAAAATCAACTGTTACTAACAATATTAATATTTACCTTAGCAGTAAGGAAAATAATGGCCCTCAGAATCCAAGACCATATTCGTAGGGACTATCAAAAGCTAGCCTTAAAGTTTCTAATACACTGAATTTGTGAGGGTTGCACACTTACCCTATCTCAAAGTGTAGACTATTAAGAATACCTGGAAAACATAATATCCCTTCATACTGAACACAGAGCACTGTGATTCATTTTTCATGTCGACCCAAAATCATGCGTTTTCAAATTATATTTTGGGGGCTGCTTTACTTTACTGCTGTCCTGAAAAACAAAAAGACAGACACACCTGTTGCCAGTTTCACCAACAGTCTGAGACAGCACACAGTAATGTCAAGCATCTGTTGCTCTTAACTGCAAATACTAGTTCATTCTTAAATTCCTCACATTCCAATTAAGTACTCTGAGTAGCAGTTATTCTAGGATAGCTGTTTATATTGGAATTTTTCACCTTCATCTGAGAAGCTGTCATACTAAACTATCCCTTTCCGACAAAAATAATTTCTTTAAAAGGTGTCCTCTCTACAGAATAGATTTTAACCTCAAACTACTGCTGAAGTACGATTAAAATATTTTTAAATTGTCAAAGTAAGGAAGAGAAACAATCACAAGACTTCCATTGACTACCTGACATTTCTTCCCCCTCAATGACAACTCAGCCTTCCTTCGAGGGGATGCAGCAAGACCTTTAACTTCCAAATCCATGCAAATTTCAGAAAAAAACCTGAAAACCAGAAAACACTATTGAGAAAAACATTTAGTTTTTCATCTAAGTATTTCTGAAAAAAAAAAAAGTTACTGCATTAGAAAGAATTTTAGTATTGTCTTCAGCAAGCTATAAAATGCTGTTGGTTTCTCTTTTTCACCGCCTCTTAATTTCAGTCTTTTATTATTAATGCTTAACCAGATTCCTATTCAAATTTATGGGTTTTGCCTCAAGCTTAACTCCCTCTTTCCCTTACACTTATCGATAGCTTCTCATTCGAGTATTACTAATTTGTTACCCCTTGGCAACATCAAGCCTTTTGTACTCTCCACTTACAACTGGAGTCTCCATAGCTCAGTGCCCTGGGAACATTTCAGGAAGACGTACCGGCACACTGCCAGGCTCCGAGAGCTCCAGGGTGACATTCCACCAAGCATTCCTGCTCTGCTGGCTTCTCCTTCCACGCAGCCAGCTTTGAACCAAAAGCCCACTGTTTGGTTCCTATCAATGAGACGCACCATTTTCAAACGAAAGGCTGATGGCATCGAGCAGTTCCCACTCCCAAGCACCCTCTCCTTTCCCGAGCAGGAGCAGGGCTGCAGGGCCTGCTCGGAGCCGGGCACAGGGCGCCGGGCACCCGCACAGACCTCCCGCCGAACCCGTTCCCCAGGGCACGGAGAACGTCCGCGCACGGCCAGGAGGCGCTCCTGACACGGAGCATCCTCCCACCTGACGGTGCAGAGGGGAGACAGCGTCGTTGTATTTAATGGTTCACACGCTGAGATTACTTTTATCAAACAGCAATGCTGTAAAAGGCGGAATAAACATTATGAGCCCAGCAGCTCCACGGAAATGATGCATTTTCCCAAGAGAGGCGAGGGACTCTGGCGGGCAGGGGCTGTGTCTCACCGGAGCGGTCCCAGGGCGCACGGCTGGCGGACGGGGCCGTCCCCGCACGGTCTCCACGGTGCCCGCGCCCCACCTGCCCGCCCGCGCCGGGCGGATGCCCGGTACAGCAGCGCGGAGGGGCCAATCCCCGCCTGGCCTCGCACCAGAGTTGCGCAAGCTGCGCCTCGGCGGAGCGGGGAAGCGCAATTCCCGATTGCTTCTGGGGAAATACCCTGCCCAGAGCCCGGCCGTCCCTCCCTCCCTCTCCGCGCCCACGGGCGGCGCTGCCCGCCCTGCGGCCCGCGCAGCCCCGCCAGGACAGGCGGGCGCTTACACATCACAGGGCTCTGCCCCCGGCAAACCCCGGCAGCTGGAATCGGAGACCTCTGACCTGCGGCGAGACCCCACGGTGCGTGTTTGTAGCCTGGGTCAGAAATACAGCCATCACCCCGAGGTAGCTCAGAGCCTTTCTGATAAGGGCTTCAGTGTCAGCAGCATCCGAAGACCCGCGGAGGTGAAAGGCACAGGAGTGATGATTCAAGCACTACCCCAAGTGTTCGCGTCATCACCGGCACCAGTACACGGAAGCAGCAGGACTGACCTGCACGCTGCACACACCTCGGCAGCACAGCACACCTGTCTCCCACTCCATCGCTCCCTCAGATCAAATGGCTTTGACCCTAGTTCAATGTTTAATGAATTAGATATTTCACAGAAAAGCCACAATGAAACTGATTTTTTTCAAACAGTTTCAGTTGTCCTGAATGACCAGAGCAACATCAGGTTTTTGTTTGTTTTTTTTTTAAACCAAATTGAATCCAAGTACCAGTTCTGAATCGCACATTCTGTCATGGGGAAATAATCTCCTACCTCTGGAGAAACCCTGGCTCTGTAGTCAACCATTTTCCAGTTAGGCAAAATCTCACTTAGTGCAAAACACACTGATGCTAAGGATGTATTTCTGGATGCTGCTACTTCCAGGCTTGTGTGATCCAGTTTTAGAACTAAACACCAATACCATGTTTCTACACCAGAATGAACAATTCATTCCATTTCAGTGAGTGACACGATATTAAATTTAGTCCCTTTAACTACACTTCCTCCATAAAAACAAATTCACATGCCATTTTCCTGTACGAATAAGGATGCCAGAAGAGTTCAGGCATCATAACTGGCCTACTTAAAAGCTATGCAATTATAAAACAGAAAATGTTACAGTGCTGTACTGTCAGACCTACCTCTAAGGCAATTACTTTCATTAAAGGCTGGCAGTACCATATGTGTATGCATTAAGTGAACAAAAAAAAAGGAAATAATGAAAGTGTAGACAAAAATTATTCTGGCAAAGGAAAATAAATGCTTTTCCTAACACAGACCTAAAAAGGCCACTGTTAAGTTGGCATAATGTATTGAAAAAAGATCCCATGCCCCACAGTTCTCAAATGGTACATAGCAACACATCTGTTAATTCTGATGTAAAAAAAAAAAAAAAAAGGGTATTAAAATGGATTAAAAGGTCAGATTCTATGGTATTAAAATAAATGTGAAACAGAGATACAGAACTAGTGGGAATCAATCAGTTATTAGACAGCTGCTGAGTTTAACCAGTGACAAATGGGGAAGAAATTAAGTGTAATATATTAGGGATTAAGTTGACATACAAAACTAAACATCATTACTCAGGAGACTGCAAATTCAGACATCATTATTTTCATATAGTGTCTGTGGCTGAATTTCTCTCTCCAAATAAAGAAACTTAATGAGTATCAAAGACTTAACCCACACTGCTTTTCACACTCCCAGAGAAAATTTTTCCACAAAGAGCTGAATTCATCAGTGCATGCTCTTTAATGAACTCAAGAAAGTCACAGTTCAAGTGGCATAATGCTTTCTAGTTACAATTATGAAACATCTATTCTTTATAGTCTCAATTAGAAAATATTCTAATATTTTAGTGAAGCATCAGATATAATTACAGTGCATTATATACAGAGTACAGAAATATTTTTATAGGGAAAGAATAAATAGAAAAAAAATGTAAACATCCTGAGTAAAATTCTGCTGCCACTGAAGTCACAGAATTGTCATAGATACGAGCAAAGGCAGTATTTTACCCCTCTTTTTAAAGCATATAGCAGTGCACATCATTTCAGTTTAAAGTGCATACAACATTACAAGAAGAATTCATAAGCTTTTGGAAGATTTACATATGCAGATTCCATTCATATCTATTGCGTCTCCTCAGTCCCATCTCTTCTGATTCAATGGCATCTTTGCTTATCATTTCTTCGTCTTCTACAACATCTGGCTCCAACTGATGTATTTCACATTCACTGTGTAATTCATGTTCTTCTATTTTGTAATCATTATCCATATCCTCAAGAACATCTTCACTACAGTCATCTTCTCTGTTGTCCATTTCTTGAGAATGTTCAGCAAACGACTGAATGAGATCTTCAAGTTTCTCATTACAAATGTGTCCAAGATCTTAAAATTCCCCAAAAATAATCAAAATTATAGTTTACCAGTAAGGCTCTGAATTTCAGGGGCAGTTTAGAAGTAGAGTATTTTTTAATTAGGCTTTTTTTTCTCTTTTATTAAGACTCAAATAATGCAAAAATTCCCCAAATTTCTAATGGACCATTCTTACCATTAAAGATTTCTTCTGGGCTACTATGCAGCTCTTGGAAGTCTCCAGTTTAAACTAACATACAATTTGCTGTTTAGTGGTTTATGCAAGCATTACTCACAGCCTCAGACGCCCCCATTTGGAAATCCTTTGCCTAAAGTTAGTCCAGTACTAACAGACTGCTTAGGAATTGATGTTCCAAAAGTCTGTTTTATTGAAACACAATGTGACTGTCTAGTCCATCCCAGTTCAATGTCTTGAGCACCTATTCTTAAATAAATCATGATGTATCAAAAATTTAAAAGTGGATACATCTCAAATAGGAAAAATGGTATTCCTCCAGAATAAAACTAATTCCACACAAATTACCTAAGGTGCAGAAGCTGAATATTATTACAGTAAGATCTATTTATTCTTTTAAAATATAAACTACTTAATAATCTATCTGTCTGAAAATTAAATTACCTTTCATCTTGTTTTCCGATTTATCCAATCCACTTTCTTTCATCAGTCGTCTAATTGATTGGAGCTGTGTCATTATTTCATCTTTCTGCTCACAAGCTAAAGCATTGACACTAGGAAAAAAAACCAAAAACATTAACAGTTGAAAGACTATCTTGGAAGAGAGTGCTTGATAATAATACACTTACTGCAATATTTCTTTCTGTGCAAAAACACCCATAGTCAAGTTTGTGAAACGGTTAGGTCAAGCCTTCCTTTGAGAACTCTCTCTTGAGAAGTGGGGAGGCCATGCCATCATACAACTACTGAATGTCCCCGAACTCTAACATTGGAGCCCCAAAGGCCAAGGCCAAGTAATGACTACTGGAAGTAACAATTATACAAAGTACTGTTCTTGTAGTAAACAATGCCTAATACAGAACTTGAGAGTTTGAAGGCTTTTCTCATTCAAGGCTTTTTAACTTTCCTCCCCATCACTACTAGAAATTTGTTAGGCAAACTGGCCAGTGAATTTCTTGCTTAATACTTTCAGCACATATCAGGTTCAGAAGTACACTGAAGAAACAATCAGGAAATTCTGCATGTTTTAACCTGTGTTTCATGAAGGATGTCAGTCTAAAAAATTACCTGCATGGATATTTTTATTTCTAGTAGATAAGTAAGTCTCTAGCTTCTTAAGAACAGAACTTCACTAACACTACAAAGAGTTTTTATCCTACTAATTCCCTTGTCATACTAAAATAGACAAGTTCTATTTCACTGAAATACACACACTTCACAGATTCATTTCAAAACACAAAAACAAGCAGCTATACCTTGATAACTATATTTTTCTTATAGTCAGATCTAAAAGACGAAACACTCTCTACTACCAAAATCTAATTCCCACAAGGGCTTTCAAATGCTACTGAGTTTAAGTACATTTTCACTATTAGTCTCCCTGGTGAATATTAAAGTTCATCTTGCTAAGCCACAGTAACATGATTATATGTCTTATATTTGGTGAACAAGAGATGGGAGGTATGTGTGAAAAAGTTTCCAAATGGCAGAATTGGTATTAACTGCAAAAGGCTACAGAAACAATAAGTAATCAAAGAAGGTTCCTAACACTTAGGAGATTCCTTACCTATATATAAGGATCATTTTAAGAACTCTTTGTTAATATTTTGGTGAATTTCAATATACAGCTAACAACACTGAGATTTTTTAGAAACACTCACCAGTTTGAAAGTGGATCCAACTGAGTCAATAAAGAATTTAACATTTTCTCTGTCTGTGCTAGATGTTGCTCCAGTTCTAAAAGCTGATGTTCTAACAAAACCAAACAAAAACAATACAACAAAAAAAAGAACGAGGTGGGAGGGGAGAGAGAGGGGGAGCAGGAGAAAAACCACATTGTAAAAAATGTCTTTACAGTATCATTAGGATATTAATTTGTATTTTTCGTTGGACAGATTCAAAACCAGAAAGCTTCTTTCATCTATAAAATTCTACAATATGAAAAGGGAGTGGTGGAGGTAAGAACAGAAGCCTTACTATGTGTGAACAGAAGTCCTTTCCACCCAGTAACCTACCTCCAATAGCACCCAAACAGAGGGCACCTTTGTAGAAACTCAGCAAGAATGTGGAGCTCATCTTCCCAGTCTCAAAAACTATGCAGCTGCAAGACTTCCTGAGATGTAAGTACTGTATTTATACTCAGTATTCTTTCATGTCTTTGTCTATCCACACCTTACAAATATATTTAATGCTTAATGCACTAGAATCAAGAGGAGTCACTCCTCCTAAAATACAATTAAACTTTGAAGAAAATAGAATGCAAAACACAAGGATGATGAGTAGACAGTGTAGCAAATCACTTCTGAACATCATTACAGACCTGGTGTACACAGACACTAAAAGACGCTGCTAGTTGTTTAATTCACTAAAAATGTGTCTATACAAGGAAGGAAAAGGTATGAAAACAGCATCAACTTTGAATGTTTCTGACAGGTTTCTCATAAATGGTCTCTATAATTGTGTAACTACACTGTTCTAAACTAGATCATTACATTATTTTAAATACCCTATTTATTTAATTATACCCCACTTAAACTGAAGAAAACTGAACAGATCTTAAGTGAGAAAAACATCAGACATTTTAAAGGCAGAGAATTATACTGCATTACTACAGCAGTTTTAAAGAGCATGACATCTGGAGAATTTAAACAAACCTCAAACAAGGATTGAAAACAGAGAATAACAAAGTGGGTTTTTGTAGATTCCCAACTGCTCTCACTAACTTGAAAAATTGTCTTCATTTAGCTAGATTGCATTAATGAAAACATGTTTTATTCCAGTAGGAAATAAGCATTTTTGTTGAACATATGCATTCCGAATGGGTATCTTACCTGTTTCTTTTGCCTTGTCTCCTGTACTTTTTTCCTTTTTGGAGTGACTTTCTTCATGTGACTTCATCTTTAAAAAATACAATCGAGTTAAACAACTTCATCACTATTTGTGTAGTAAAATCAAAACTGCGTTTAGAATTTTAGTGAAAGTAAACAGCAACCATGAAAATGTGCTACATTACTGGAACTTTTCTTCTGTGATGCCTCCTTCCTGTCTTAAACTAACACTTCTGATTTTAAGCAAGCACAACATGACTGGCAAAAGCTGTACAAGGAAGCAGCTATTTCAAAAAGAAGCAGAAGAAACCTTCAAGGTTACTGGATCCAGTCTCCTATCATTAATTACGATACAGAATTTATTTCTTATAGTAATAAAGATACTATCATAAATATATTTACATTTTAATCCCACAAGCCTAAGTGTAAAGAATTGTAACACACAAAATATGGTTTTCATGATTTTAAAATCTTATACTAAACTGGGCAGCCTCTGTACACATTTTGCTAAGCTGTGATATTTTTCTCATACACAAGATTAACATGGACTGACTCTAGAAATGAGGATGTCTCCAGTCTTACTCCTGTTCATTTTTATTTTCCCTGAGGGCAAGCAACAATATTCCAGGTGCACTCTCAGCTTTGTAAGTCCTGTAGTATCTCTTACTATAAATAAAACATTTCACGACTGATTCAGTTTAAAAAACAACCAGTCGTGTTCTCCTTCTTGAATTTCAAATGGTAGAAAAGGTATCCCATAAGGCGAACAAACCTGCATGTTGCAACTGCATGATCAAATGGGAGGTCCAAACAAAAGGTCAAGCCTACCTGATGTTCCATCTAACTGCTAATCTAAGACCACTGCTCTGCAGGAATTGTCCCCCTCCTTCCCATACTCAATCTCATTCTGAAGAATGAAAAGGAATTGAAACACTGATGAGAATTAGGTTACAGACTCAGGTAGCAGCACTGTTTAGGTTCTCAGATTCTCATTTGAGGCTGCAGGGTAAGATTCTCACTTCTTCAAGCATCAAAAAATATGTAAGCCAGAGGCCTTCATACGGAAGAATTAGATACGCTAAAATTTTAACTTTGGACTTCATACTCCAAGTCAAACAGAGCAAGAAATCGCTTTTGGACAACCATACACACAGACTCAGAATTAAAATAGCAAACAAACAAGCCAAGAAGTTACATTTCCTCCTAACTACAATAATTTAATGTTTTTCCTATGGCTTACCTTAAGAAGTTTGTATACTGCAAACATTCCCACTCCAAGAGCATACAAAGGCATGAGGGTGAATGCTAACTCTCGACCATTTCCTCTCGTTCTCTCGCTTTTTATCTCCTTTTCCATTGCATTTCTCATCTGCTGAATACTCTGGTAAGTATTACTGTCAGAATTTCCTGGATTCTGGTGAACTTGATGAACTGTCTGAGGACTACCTTAAGAATGAAATTGAAGGAAAGACAACAAAGTAAGAAATAAAATCAGGAGTCCACAACTGCAATTAAATTGTTTTCTTCTTGTGTAATCATCTTTGTTCATCACTCTTCTAAGATGGTGTGGGCAGCCTTGTATCCACTTCAAAAATTAAAAATTATTCTTAAACAGGATGCACAGTTAAATCTAGGCAGCAAAAACTTTCAAGCCAAGCTTGGTTTCTTTAATGTACAATTTTTAAGCTTCTTCACAGCAACATTGGCAAACTGTCAGCAAACCACAGAAAGATAGATGTAACAAGAAACAAAATCTTGAAATTAAAGCATACTCAGAGAAACTATTGATAATGCTGAAAAGAGTAATTAGTATTTTTCCTTTGCACCAAAGGAGCTGAGTTAATTACAAACTGAATTGTCTGGTCCCAGAACAAAAAAAAAGGTTTTCTTGAAATACGCTGTGCTGCTGCTTTCATTGTTTTGACAATAAACTCAGGTTTACATGGATATTCCCACAGGCTTAGAAGTACTGTACCTTTGCAAATCAAATATTTAGCAGGAGAAGATTATACAATAGCCAAGAGATGCAACTTTGGAAGTCAGAAGTATTTTTGCATGTAATTTGCCTGCCAGAACAGGGAGCAGATGAGAAGACAGCCAATATCATTGTTCAACTTAGGAAACAGGTTATTTGGTAGTTAGATCAAGGGTTCATGGGACATGCACCAATGGAACAGTACCATCAGCTAAAGAATGCAGATGCTTGCACAGATAGACAGCAGGGGAGTGGGGATTGTGAGGATTTACACCGATGTCTCAACCGCGTGCCTAGACTTACAATTTCAAACAATGTATCAGAACTGAGTAGGAGTATGGCAATGTTCATGTCCTACAAAAACTCCCAAACAAAGGGCTATTATGCAAATCACCACTTATCAATGAATACCGTAACAGTGACATTTCAGGAAGTCACAGTAACACAACTCAAGTGTGCAAAGTACAGCCACGATCAAATAGAGAAAAAATTAATGTTCCACAAAACCTAAATGCTACAGCTGATACAATCAGAACTCAAGCTACCTTCATCATTCAGTGCAAATTCAGGCAGGCATTGTCCTTTTAGGGCAAGTAGGTTTAGACTTGCCGAAACTGCACTAACTAATCTGGAAATTACATTTTATGTTATATATATTTTTCCACCTTTCAAAATGTTTCATATTGATTCCTAGTTTTACATTTACACTCACCTTTTTCCCTATTTTACATTCTATTGGTTTCAGAGTAAATGAGAAGCTTTAGTAAAACAGTTACTATCACAGATGAAAAAGATTTCTGAAGATCGTACAAACAAGGATGTGGCAAGGGAAACATCTTCAGGGTGGAGAGGAGCAATGTTAAATCCTAGCGGAGTCCAGTGCCCTGCACCAAATTTATCCCACAGAAGAAACAGCAAAGTGAGTTACCAGCCAACCAGGAAAAAAGAACCACCCAGAGAGGTGAGAACAGGAGATTTGTCTGAAATTTGTTTTACTCAGTGCTGCGCCTACTTCTACTTCAGTAAAATCACAGGCTTGTGAAGCGTTTTTTTGTTTTGGTTTGGTTTTTTTTAGGATTTGGTTTTAAAATAACTTGATCCATAGGGAATATACAGCTACCTTATAAATAAAAAATAATCAGGCGAAACAGGCCAGGCAAGAGCTTATGAAGCACAGCAAGTTTGACCTCAGGTGGGAAGAACATGGTAGCAGCTCAAGCCTCCATTTATCTGCCAGCAGGGAAAAACACAGACAGATTTGGAGGACTACAGCAACTAGTTATCTCTTGGTTTGAAACACCATGGAAGGCATCATCAAAAAATCACAGAGCTACCTCACAAAAGCAGGCTTTTTGTGATTGTCAGAAACAAAGGTGTACCTTTCAACCTTGCGCTAAATCATGATATTCACTGACATGGCTTAACATACATGGATACCACTGTAGCTCCTACAAACAGTAAACTCTCTAACCCATTCATTGATACCTGTTCTAAACAAGCATCTTGGACTCTTTTCTAATATACTGCCGGACAGATTTTGCATGACTCTGGGCATATATTTACTAACAGGAACACTCGGCTTCCGTATTGCAATTGCTTTTTCCCTGTGACACCTCTCAGCTCATCTGTCCGGTTGTCCCCCTGCGGGCACTGCTCGTCACACCGCCCCGCAGTGTGCTTCCAATTACCGGCTGTTCTCTGCACTTAAGAGTAGTTTTGGTAAGACAACACAGACAGAACACAAAGCACTGACGAACCAGAACAGCAGAACACCGCAGGAGGTGGCGGTGTTTAAGGCGCACAGAAACCAGCTCGAAACGGTCTGACCAGGCCTCTCCACCCACAGCCCGTGTACCCCCGGCGCCTCCCTCTCGGGTCCTGGGCTTCCCTTCGAGCCCGCCCGAGCCCGCCCGAGCCCGCGGCGGCTCCCGCACGGAACCCCGGCCGCGGCATCGCCCTGGCTACTACCTCTGCCGCGCTGGCGGGGATCGTAATGGCCGGGGCCGGCCTTGCCGCCCCGCGGAGACCGGCCGGGCCGCCCGCCGCCTCCTCCCCCGAACATCCTGGGCATGACGACGAAGACGCAGAGCACCAGCACGGCCGAGACCAGCACCTGCTGCACGGCCGACAGCGCCATGGCCGCCGCCGCCTCCCCCCGCCTCCCCG